>PVIH01015226.1:0-50510 GCA_004025045.1 Sigmodon hispidus
AGGAACACCTGACTCACTCTTGAGGGAGGGGGGAAAGAACTGGATTTGGCCAGAAGTGGAGACTGATCTAAGCATTATTGGGTCAGTGGGACCATAGGACTGTCTGCTCCCTGCCCAGGGAGGGGATGGGCAGTTGCAGAGAAGAAAAATGACCAGATGTGTTGGGAGGGGGAAGAGACCTTGAATAAGGATATATAGGAAAAGCTGAACACAAAGAAAATATATGTGTAGCAATCTTATTTGTATTTCTACCCTTGATAAGCCATGCTTATGATTCTTATCCTCTGTATAGTTATTCTTAACTCTTCTGCATTTTAAATTCTTTTTACTGTTTTTTTTGATAAATACAAAATAAAGAAGAAAAAAAATGGCAATCTTACCAAGAGCATCTATAGATTCAATGGAATTCTCATCAAAATCCCAGCAAAATTCTTTACAGACCTTGAAAGAACAATACTCAACTCCAGAATTGCCAAAACAATCCTATTCAAAAATAGAACTTCAGGAGGCATAACCATCTCTGACTTCAAGCTATACTATACAGCCACAGCAATAAAAATAGCCTGGTACTGGCATAAAAATAGACTTGTGAACCAATGGAATCAAAGTGAAGACCCTAACCTTAATCCACATACCTATGAATGCTTGATTTTGACACAGAGGCCAAAAATATCCAATGAAAAAAAAAGGTAGTATCTTCAACAACTGGTGATGGCATAACTGATGGTAGTGTGTACAAGAATACAAATAGATTCATATCTATCACTTTGTGCAAAATTCAAGTCCAAGTGGATCAAAGAACTAAACATAAACCTATCTACACTGAACCTGACAAAAAAGAAAGTAGGAAATGTCCTTCAACACATTGGCACAGGTGACTACTTCCTAAATATAACACCAGTAGCATAGACACTAAGAACAACAATTAATAAATGGGACATCCTTAAAGTGAAAAGCTTCTCGAAGGCAAAGGACAATAAGACAAAAGGACAGTCTGCAGAATGAGAAAAGATCTTCACCAACCCTTCATCTAACAGAGGACTGATCTCCTAAATATACAGCAGAGAACTCAAGAAACTAGAGACCAAAACTCCAAATAGTCTAATTTAAAAATGGGGTTTGGAGCTGAATTCTCAACAGAAAAATTACAAATGGCTGAAAAACATTACAAAGAATTTCTCAAAAAAGAAAACAAAACAAAATAAAAAATAAAAAATTGTTCAACATCCTTAGCCATCAGAAAAATGCAAATCAAAGCAACTCTGAGATACCATCTTACACCTGTCAGAATGGCTAAGATCAGAAACACAGATGACAGTCTGTGCTGGAGGGAATGTGGAGCAAGGGGAACACTCCTACACTACTGGTGTGAGTGTAAGCTTGTTCAGCCCCTTTGGAAAGCAGTATGGTGGTTTCTCAGCAAACTGGGAATCAATCTCCCCAAGGACCCAGCAATACCACTTTTAGGCATATACCCTAAAGATGCACATTCACACTCCAAAGGTATTAGCTCAAATATGTTTATAGCAGCATTATTCATAATAGCAAGAACCTGGAAACAACCTAGATGCCCTCAACTCAAGAATGGATTAACAAACTGTGGTACATCTACACAATGAAGTACTCTTCAGCAGCAAGAAAAAAATGATATCCTAAAATTTGCAGGCAAATGGATGGATTTGGAGAATATCCTCCTGAGCGAGGTATCACAAACCCAGAAAGATAAGCAGGGGATGTCCTCACTCATTACTGGACTTTAAACAAAAAAGCAAAAAGCAAAGCATGTCCAAGCTGCAAACCACAAACACTGAACAGCTTGGGATCTGAAACACCTTGGACCAGCACCTTGAAGCCCATTTCCTCCAGAGGAGCATCTGACCCAGTCTTGATGTTGGGGTGAGGAAAGTGAATCTGCCTGAAGTAGATGCTGTACTAAGCCACCTTGAGGGAAGGAGATAAGGAGATGGGGAGAAGAGAGAGAGACCAGGAGGGGCAGAGGGGGAAGGGAGTTTGAACAAGGGGATACATGGATAAAAAATATAACTTTATTCATAATAAAAAAGAAAATACATAGATTAATAGAAATGTGTTAATTTAAATGTAAAAACTAGTTAGTAATAAGCCTGAGTTATAGGCTAATCACTTATAATTTTAAAAATTAATTTCCCTAAAATGCAAATTTGATTACATTATTTTCTTACTTATTGGGTTGAGTTCTCATTTTGCATAAACCGATGCCCAAATAGCTTTTTACTGCTGATGTCTCTACACAAATTAGCCAGACCTTTTCCATCTTCACCTCCAGCACTCCCACCCATTCAATCCCCTACACCACCCAATTCCTTCACATTTCACTGTCTAAACTTGATTTCCCACTCATTGTGTATTACCAGAATAAAACCCAAATCAATGTTATGGCTCCACCTGATCTTGGCTAATTTAAAAGCCAATGTCTTTGGAGGTTACAAAGCTGTGGAGAATGTTACCAGTTTCCCTTTGCTTTGCACAGATCAAAGCCACATAACTGGTTGAAACCATTCTATAAACTATTCTACAACAATTTCATTTCACTAACTTATTCTGACAGTTGCCTTTCAGATGTCTCCTAAGGAAGAGGTCTTTATCTCTGTCTCTGTTGGTCCTCTGGGAAAGATAGGCTTTTCCACCATCTGTCTTCCCAAGAAAAGATAGTTTAGTTACCCTAATAGTTAACTGCACTATTAACTACAAATGGGTAAAGGAACTAATAAGACATGAATCATGCAGCTTTCTCAACAGTACTGTCTCTTTAGATTCACAGAATCCACAATATCCAGTGGTCCACAGAATACAGTAGCCCATGTGTCAGAAAAGCAAACCCCATATTTATGATTGCCTTTAAGCTGACTATTTGCAATGCCTCCCACAGTTCTATGTGTCAGCCTTATACCCTCTCCCTTGGGCAAGATGATTCTTGATAATGACAGGCTTCCTATTCATTGGTTTTCTGGTCTCTTAAGTAAATACTTTCCTTTGCTCAATTTACTCTTAAGTAATTGTTTCTTCCTTAGATTTCTAGTTACATAATCTTTATATGTGCCATCATCATAGGGTCTACTTCATAAGACTGGGTTGACATGGGTTCTTTGGTTCATGTTATCACTCAGTATATAAGAGCTTCTCTTTCCTGGCTGGAAGAACACATTTCTTTAATAACAGCTTCCAAAAACTCCTTATGGTATTCTTCTGTCTCTACCACAGGTTATTGCTTTAAAAAAAATAAGGCCCATCTTTCCACCTGAATTAGTATTTAGAAGAAAAACACTGTTTTATTCATCTATGTTTTTCCACAGTCCAGTACCAAAGAATGGTCAGTAAATGTTTACTGAGTAGATGAATTTGACAAATAAACAAATGTCTCAGCAAGTAAAGAATAAAGAATCCTAAATGTCTTCAAGTTTTATGTCCTCTGCTAATATCATATTATCATAAATCTTGAGTGAATACATCTATCATTCCTTATAGAATCTGATAATAAACCATCACAGAAATCTCTGAAAAGTAAGAGTAATTACTTTTTATGAAGAGGGATTATTTTGCTCATACTTAGAAAAATTATATGTTGGTTATAATTATTTTCTAACAAGAAGTACAGCAGTAATTTTAAAGTTTTCTTCTACTAAAAATTCTAAATATGACTGGTGGTTCTCATACATTATAACCATGATTGCATTTCTAGTAACAGGGATCCAAGACTCTCAGTAACACAAGATTTAAGCATCTGGCCAGTTTTGGCATAGGAAGCTGGTTAAGCTGTGGGGTGTAGAAAAGATACAAGAAATGACGACCATTATGTGTAATATATAGTTTAATTTTTAGATTATGTTAGAGCTAGGAACTTGAGATCATATGTGTTGTGGGATAATGCTCTTGTACACTGTAACAATTTATCACTTGTATTGGTTTAATAAAATGCTGATTGACCAGGAAGTATGGCAAGGCAAGATGACCAGAGTAGGAGAATTCTGGGAACAGGAAAGGCAGAGATGCCACTGGCAACCAGATGAGAATCAAGATGAATGCTGGACTGAGAAAAGGTACCAAACCGTGTGTCTAAACATAGATAAGAATACGGGTTAATTTAAACATGCAAGCTCATTAGTAATATGCTTCAGCTACTGACCCATCATTTATTTTATAATATTAAGCCTTTGAGTCAATTATTTGGAAAGCAGATAGTGGGTATTTAAGAGTTTTCTGGCGGGACAGAAACTTCCAACTACATGTATGCATGAGTCTTGCACTTGTAACTTCATGAGATTTTCCATTACATAATAAGTGTTCATGCCAAACTTCATGTAAAATCAAATGCAAAAGTTCTCAAAACACATATAAAACTAGTATCTTCAAATTGCATCAAAAATATAGTTGCTTCCCTTTCTCAGAGATGTTACTCAGATATAGTATAGAATATGTACATTATATACATTTCTCTTTATGGCCAACCTGAGAGCAGCTGTATGACTGAGCTTCACAATGTAGTAAAGGAACTCAAACATGAATCTACTAACATGTTACTACTAATTAACATTCTTAAATTATGCTCATGCATGTGTGAGGGTTTGTTCACATGAAGTAGAGTGTAGACGATTCCAGAAGAAGGTGTCAGATCCTCTGAAGCTTGAGTTCTGACAATTGTAAGCCACCTGACAGGGGTGCTGGGAAGTGAACTATGTCTTCAGTGAGAATAGTACTTTCACTCTTAACTACTGTACCATGCCTCCATCCCTGATGTGGAATATTTCTGAAAATACTCTACAAATATGTTTTTCTACACTTAAAAGTTAGAGCAGTTTTAGTATGGATATATGATCTAAAAAGTCATGAAAGCTTCATGACTTCTTTAGCCAATGGCAGCTAACTCTGACTAACAAACGTTCTGAGGTACTGACTACAAACAGGAATCATTTAAATGTCCAGGACAAAGCAGAATGGAGATCTTTCCCTCATAAAGCTTATGATGGGACGTACGTCAATCTCACTAGTTACCACTAACACAGGCAGTGCCACTCAGGGGCACTAGGGAAAGTGATGTGATCTGTGAGCACAGTCAGAAAGGGGACATTGTACCTGAGGATGGTGGCAGTAGCTGTGGTCCTTGGAGAATGATCAGCATATGGGAGGCAAAAAAGCTGGATGAGAAGCAAAATAAGGGAAGCTTTTCACAGAGGACTGTTCAAAGCATGCATTGGAAGTAGAAATGGGGAAAGTAAAGAGTTTTAGCTGGATATGAAAATTAGATCTTTTTACAGTTCTCTCTCATCTGACAAGTGACGACTCCCTACTCTGTGGAACTCATGAAGAACAAGCTGGAATGGCACCAGTCATATCCTCTGTGGGCGGCATCTACAAGATTTTGGTAGCAGAGACACAAGACCAGACAGAGACCAGAACAAGCAATCGGAAATAATAATGGGACAACCCAGAAGTGTGTATTATGTTGACAACTGGGAGTACCTGAATGATGCTGATGGACTCTGATGTCAGAATGAATGGCTTACTTTAAATCGCCAGCAGAGTCTTCCATGTGAGCAGCAGGATTCAGAAGCCTGGAGCAGCTGTTCTCACCTATGATACCAGCACTTGAGAGACCGAGGCAAGATGACTTCAATGAGTTCAAAGCTAGTCTGAGTGACCTCAGAGTTCTAGGTCAGCCTAGATGATAGAGTGAGACTCTGTCTCTAACAACAAACTGAAAACCTCACATAGGATTTAGCATGATCTGAACTGCACTTGTCACTGTGCTAGAAATGATCTCAGCTGTCCTCCAGTTATCACCTCTCCAGAGTGCAATGCTTCCTGTTCCTCTGCAGAGAGTCAGGGCCTCAGATCCTGAGTGTGTAGCTACTGTAAGGGCTCCTGGTCCACCTGCCAGTGCTGAAACATTGCACAGCTGATTCTGACCAGGAAAGATCACTCTGTGAGTCGGGGAGAACATATGATAGAACAGAGTGGCACTGGCAGGTTAAAAACAAAATCAAGCAGGATTTTAAAGGGTAGGATTGGGACCAACCAAGGACCAGGAATGCTACCGGGGCAGAATAATGTGGCTGAGTGATATTTAAATACGAGCACCAAGGGGCATCTGTTATTGCTATAAACTAGGTTCTCGGGCAAACTCAAAAAAGAGGAATCGCTGCCACTGCTGTCAAATCAAGTATTGGCATCATGTCTGTAAAAGGTCCCCAGGGACAAAAAGACCAAGGAGGAGTAGAATGGAAGAGAAAAGGGACAGTAGGAAACAAAATGGGAATAGAAAGAAGAGTCTTCTAGTCTGGAAGCAAAGTAAAACTATGTTATGATATTGGGTGACTAAGTCCATAAAAGTCCATAATCAACACACCAATCATATGTTTTAGCAAGAAGAAATTTTAAAATAAAATTTGAATGAAAAACCTCCATTCACAAAGCACCCCAAAAAGTTAGAAGAATAAACCAAATATCATTCTGAAGCTATTTTAAAATTCTTGAGAGAAATTAAAATATCATAAATAAAATCAAGGCATTTCATGTTCAAAGACTGAAATATCTAATATTATATGTATTAGCATTTTCCTCATGCTAATACATATATTAATTCTAAACCATATTGAAATGCCAGCATAAATTTGTGTGTGTAGAAGAATCTGCAAGCTAGTACTAAAGTTCACATAAAAATACAAAATAATAGCAAAAAGCAATTTTGACCCAGAATAAAGTCAGAGGACTTACACTTTCTGATTTCAGTTTTTACTATAAAGCTGCATTAATCAAGATAGTGGCATTGGCACAGGATAGGCATATAAATCAGTGGAATAGAATTAAGGGTCCAGAAATAAACTCTTATGTAACAATCAGCTTAATTTTGACAAAGGTGCCAAGATAATTAATGGAGATAGAAAAGTGTCCTCTCAACAACTGGAGTTGGGGTAACTAGATATAAATATGCATACTAGTGGCAAGAAAGATCTTAGACCCTCACCCGACACTACACCCAACAGTTAACTGAAAAAGTCCATAGAGCTAAATGGAAGAGATTAATCCATGAAGAGTCTAAAAGGAAACACTGGAAAATATCTTCTGACCTTGAGTTGAGCAATGAATTCTTGGCAACAGTACCAAAAGGCTGACCCAAAGGGTAGTTGCAGCTTTTTAAACACAAAGAGGAAAGAAGAAAGCTTTGAAGAGATTGTTTAATGAAAACAATCCTAAGTGTGGGAAACAACTAACATACAAGGTCATATTCAATGATATGTATAAAAGGAAGTAGAGAGCATTATCCAAACCCAAATGGATTGAGAAAGAAATAACTTCAAATAATATAAAATAACTCTAACCAAGCAATTGAGGAACTCATATGATCAAAATGTTAAGATATAGAAACAAGAAATTGAAGAAGCTATCAGAGATGCTCTCCCATCCTCGATCAGTATAATTAACATAGTAAAAATGGCCATAAAGAAACCTACAGATTCAATGCAATCTCCATCAATTTTTTAATTAATTTATTATATATATGTATATTATTTGGTGATTTTACATCATGGACTCCATCAAACTCAGTTATCAGACCTCTCAGAATCATACCCACTCTTATGATCTCCCTATTTACAAAAATGCCCATTCATGCTGCTCATTTACTTACTGGAGCATAATTAAACTTCCTGTGCCCAGACCCTTAGAGAAAACGAGTCCTTCCTCACCCACACTCCTGCCAGAGGCCATCAATGCAGAAGTGAGGCACTGTGTCATTTAGCTATGTTCTAGCCTTGAGCTCTTCTATACAATAACATCTTTTTTTTTTTTAAAGTTCACTAATGAGTAAGTACATCCCCTGCTTATCTTTCTGAGTTTGTGGTACTTTGCTCAAGAGGATATGTTCCAAATCCATTCATTTGCCTGCAAATTTTAGGATATCATTTTTTTTTCTTACTGCTGAGTAGTACTCTATTGTGTAGATGTTCCACAGTTCAGTTTGTTAATCCATTCTTCAGTTGAAGGGCATCTAGGTTGTTTCCAGGTTCTTGCTATTATGAGGAATGCTGCTGTGAACACAGTTGAGCTAATGCTTTTGTGGTGCAAATGTGCATCTTTAGGGTATATGCCTACAAGTGATATTGCTGGATCTTTGGAGAGATTGGTTCCCAGTTTTCTGAGAAACCACCATACTGCATTCCAGTGTGGCTGAACAAGCTTACACTCCCACCAACAATGGAGGAGTGTTCCCTTTGCTCCGCAACCTTTCCAGCATAGGCTATCATCTGTGTTTTTGATTTTAGCCATTTTGACAGGTGTCAGGTGATATCTCAAAGTTGTTTTGATTTGCATTTCTCTGATGGCTAAAGATGTTGAGCATTTTTTTCATGTGCCTTTCAGCCATTTGTAATTCTTCTGCTGAGAATTCCCTTTTTAGTTTTAATTAAGGGTTTGAGAATCTAGTTTCTTGAGATTTTTATATATTTTAGAGATCAGTCCTCTGTTGCTTGTAGGGTTGGTACAATCTGTAGACCCATAGAAGATAGGTATAAAATAAAGGGTTTGGGGGATAGATAGATCTCCCTAGGCAAGGGAGATAAACAGCTCTGGGTAGATGGAGTTATGGAGTCCTGAAACAAGAGGATCAAATGGTAGGGGCAGAAGCTGGTATAAGAGATGGAATGTCAGAAGAGACAGCTAAAATTAAGGAGCATTTGAGAGGTATATGAGAACCTAGCAAAATAGAGACTTCTTAAAATGTATACATGTATGAAGATGATCTAATGAAATCGCCAAATAATGGGAGAGACAGAGTCCCAGCTGAGTGTTTCTTGTCCCCAAATGGAGCTTCTGGTACCAAGAATGGTTTACATATAAATAGATTTCTGCACAAAGGTAACCCCTAAACAACCCAGGCTGTTACCAAGACTACACTTTGACCTTCACAAACTGACAAGGCTCTGTAGCTGGAGACACTACTGATACAACTCATTGAACATGGAGAAGTCAACCTGGTGCCCACAGAGCCTTTGCCCCTCCTCACCCCCTACATTCTAGCGTCTTTGGTACAGGAAGGTACTCTGAATACTACCAAAGAAGAAGTAAAAACACCAATCCAGGTACAAACCCTTTGATCTAAAATGGTTTACTACCTGCAAGATATGCTGGGGAAATGGTGGCACAAAACATGGCATAATCAACCAATAACTGATTTGACTTAAGGTCCACTCCATGAGATGGAATTCATACCTGACACTACTGTGACAAAAACCTGAGACTAGAGAGCTCAGAATTCTAAGGTAAAAGCAAATAAGAATGATAGACCCCAGACTCAGGGTACTATCCTCGGGAAGGGGGGCCCCAAGAACCCAGATTCCAGTCCAGTTGATGCAAATAGCAAAAGGATTTATTTCATCTGTACAGCCGGCTACCTCCATGCCTTCAGAGCAAGGGAGTAGCAGCAATTAACAATCTCATATCCCTTTTAAAGGCTAAAAAAAACATAAAATCACCATAGCAACTGGGGCAATACGTGACTGGTCACTTTAAAGGTCATACTATAATCATCATGGGTTGCTTTAAGGTCAGCTGGTTAGGATTTTTTACAACTGGGTGTTGGTCACAGCTATTTTGCTTGGAACGTCTGGTATTTTAATCTCAGGTTTGACCATTATGTCCTAATGGTCATCTGAGTTGATTATGGCTATCTGGGCTGAGTCACTCTGTTTCCTGGGACAGACTTTTAAACTTTCAGTTCCTTGTTCTCGTGGGGGGTGCTCTGCTGAATACCTGAACTGAATGCCTGGGTCAGGCCCTAGAACCCAGGGTCCTTCAAGACCAGTCTTTAAATGGAAAAATTGTAGTGATAAAATAATTCTCAGTGTTATTGTGCTATACTCATAGATTAGTGCCCTGTTCAGTCATTATCAGAGAAGCTTGTTCCAGCAGCGTGTGGGAGCAAATACAGAGACTCACAGCCAGACAGCGTGTAAAGAGTAAGAGACCCTGGAACACTCGGCGTGAAATGGGATGTCTCCATCAAATCTGTCCCTTGGAGCTCAGGGAACCCTATAGAAAAGGAGAAGAAAAGACTGTTAGAGCCAGAGGGGATGGAAGACAGCAACAAAACAAGGCCCTCTGAATCAACAGAATCAATGGGCATGTGAACTCACAGCGACTCAGGCAGCATGCACAGGGCTGCACAGGGCTGCACCAGATGGGGTCCTAGAACTGACACAAGTGACACATGCCCCATCCCTAACACAGAGCTATCTCCAATTGATCACCACTTGCAAATGGAATATTGCTTTCTCACTGAGGAAACAAACCGCTCTTAAAGGAAGGCTGCATGTTTCCCAGTAGAAAACAAACTCAAGGTATCTCTGGAGGCTCCTTGTCTTATAATGGCATTGCAGGTTTTCCCCCCAGTTTTGAAACTTTATCTCATATTTCTATATTTGTTTTAATTTCATTTATTTCCCCTCTTTTTACCTTTTATGTTCTTTGTATACATATTACGGCTTCCACTTTAGTGTTTTTATGGGATTTCTGAGTGTGTGGATGAGTGAGTGTCTGTGTCTGTATGTTTCTTGTCCCTTTTACTGGTTCCTTCATATTTATTGTTTCCCAATATGTCAATTCTTGTTTTATTTTACTTATAATAAATTTCTAAGGCTATTTGTTTTCTAAGGAGAGACAGAAAGAGTATGGATCTGGGTGGGAGGGGAGGGGGAGGAATTGAGAAGAATAGAGGGAGAGGAAACCATAATCAGAATTACATGAGAAAAAAATCCATTTTCAATAAAAGGAAAAAAAGAACACCAGTGTCGATTTTGTGTTGATATCTGTAATAATGAGAAAATTGATGAGTCACTAGAGAAATATAAAATGCCAGAACTGGCCATGATAAGGCAGAAGAAGCCAGTGTGTGTGCTCGGCGTTCCCTGAAACTTGCTGTGGCGGGGACTTAGCGGCTTTGATTACTACTTCAGCTTTTGTTTTCTAGACAACCTAATTTTGTTTTAGCTTATGTTTTTGTGGCAGGTTCAACTGGCCCAAAATAACTCACTAATTCTAATATCCCAATCAACATTCCAGAAGGTCTTATTGAAGGATTCTTCAAACTCATATACCGAATGAAAAGATAGATAGTCAAATACTTAACCCTTAAAAATTAAGACCAAACATAGCTACTTCACCTTCCAGATACTAAAGCTGCCTACAGAGTTCTGGAAGAAGGCAAAACTAGCTTAGAAACATTAGCATTCCCAAGAGATAGAGGAAAGAGTTCACAAATCCACCTGTTATTTTACAAAAGCAACAACAAAAAAACAAACTTTTATAAACTATTGATATGAAAACTCAAAATAATCATTTTTAGATTTATATTTTATACCAGATGAAAATGAATGACTTAGCACATTTGAAGTAAAATATGCGCATCCTGTCACGGGGCTGGTGAGAAGGTTCAGGTAGGGAGGAGGCTCATGAAGCCCCTTCCTTCCCTCAGCAGTCTCCAGGTCTGAGATCTTTAACATTACATGGAGACCACACCCCTGTGGGTCTGCACATTCAGGCCTGAGTCTCTCTCTGTGTCTTATTTTACGAGCCTGCTGGCCAGTGCCCAGGGTTGTGCACTCCCCCAATGCTCAGAAAGGGTTTGTCAAAATGGCCAAATGAACTGAGAAAACAAAAGCAAACAAATCTTTTCATGATGACTTATTTAAAATCAGAAGGAATGGAGACTGCCAGGGAGAGTTTTTTGAGTATCACAGTCTGAATATTTAGGTCGAAAGAAGAGGCTTCCTTCTCTATGTTATCCCAGCTCCCAAGGGCATGATTCAGCTGGGTACAAAGACAAACAAATAAGGAAACAAAAACATGCCAGTTATTATAGCACATTCTTCCCAGGCCTCTGCACCAAGTTCCTAGGTCCACTCCACCTGTCACATTTCAGCCCGACTATAAATAATAATACACCAATGTGTCCATTATAAACACAGCACAATGATAATAGAATTTGCTGCTCATTTGTCAAAGCAGGTGTCACTATCCTATTTGATACAGCAATCTTGTGAGGAATCTACTGTCATTCTACAGATGACATTCCTCAAATGAGAAAAGTGAGGACCTGAGAATTAAATCCCACATGCATGGTGACTGAACTAACGGGTGGCAGAGCACAGGATAGATACTAAGCTGGTCCCATGCCAAAAACTCAATGCTCCTACCCATAGTACCAAGCCTGGCCCATGAGGAAGGTCAGAGGCACACAAATGGCCAGATCTGAAAGACGATCTCAAAAGGAGACAAGGACTGTTCAGCTGTTTAAAAGATCAGATATCTATCATATTTAATGTATTTTATTTGGATCACCATACTAAGACCTCAAAATAAACAGCTATTGTTGAAATAGTAAATTTTCTTTTTAAAAAAAATGTAGGGAGAAGATATTTATGTTATGAAACCGAGCAACCTTTTCAGATTCAACAATGCAGATTTTTCTCTCACTCTTGATCCATCCACAGAACTATCTTTCCAACCTTCTATTTTCATTTTCTTGTCTCCTGAAAAGAAATAAGAAGTCTTAAAGAAACAGCAAGTCTTAAAGAAACAGGAAGTCTTATATCAAATTATGACGAGCAGAACACCCTATACACAGGCACATAAATAGCAGCTGCAAAGTATGTATATTTTAAGAAATGTCTCTTGAAACCATGCCCCTATATTTCTAGAATGCTAACTACACCACACAGGTCCTGAGGCTCTGCTGGACCAGTCGTCTGTTCTTACTGGTCCCTTATGGATCCTGTGACCTTCTATCTCCCTGTACCTCAAGGCATAAGTGGCTAGTGGGCCATTTCTAATTTACATAACCAATACAACATGTAGAAAAACACAGAGCACAAAATAAAAAGCATAGCACCTATTATTGTCTTTCTAATATAGCTGGGGAAATGAAGTAAAAATGCAGGTGTGCGCTCACGCAGTGCTGCACCACAGAAGCACAGACATAATCTGAACAGACTCACAGCAGGCAACTAACAAATCATGAGTCCTCTCAGATCCCTTTGACATCATTGACCTGAACTCATTTTCATTCTGATTTATTATGTTCTACCCAGAAGACAAGAATACATGGATGGTAGGTGTCACCCATGTGCAGGTACAAGGCCCCTCGGCTGGCCATACAATAGGCAGGTTACATTCTAGCAGATGACCTGGCCATGATTAGAACATGAACTAGCCTAGCTTCAAAAGGTCTGTTTCCTGCTTCATTCTGCCATTCTGACACCTTATAAAGGCCAGTGTCTAAGACATTCTGTCTCAAAACGACTGCTTCAATCTATCCAATAGACAGAACACACTGAAGTCAAGGGTGAGATGATTTCCATTGGGATAGAAAGCTCTTCAGTTAAGGTTGGTTTTATCAGAATTCTACCCGGTCATGTCTAACTCATGCCTATGCCCATCCAGATCCTGGGGAACTGCCTCTTCTCATGCTCACTATCTCCCAGGCCCGGAAAACAGAAACAAATGATGATAATCCTTCTTCTATTATCAGTACAAATGCAATAAGCTACTCCAGCTGTAAGGCCAAACCTTTCATTTACAAAATGTTTTTATTGTCTCCAAGGCACTTAGCCATGTGAGGAAGCATTTTATTTATTCCTTGTAGGTTCTTTAGGCTTTCTGATTCATAATGATTAGAACTACAAGGATGAGTCAAAAGGATAAAATGCAGACACAGGATAGCAAGGCTGCAAACCATGAACTGCAGTACCATCCTTCACTATTGAAGGCATCTGTTTGCTTTTCATATATTAAATACCAATTACCTCCTTGACCTACATAAAGCAGAATTCTAAGGAGTGTGCCAAGCATGGTATACTAGGCTGTGGTATATTCATAAATAAAGTCATTAACAGGGCTGTTAATGAGCAGAGCGATTAAGAACTTGTAATGCTCTTACAGGGAACTCAAGTTCAAATTCTATCACCTACATGAGGCAACTTGTAACTGTCTGTAACTCCAGCTACAGAGGATCTAACGCCCTCTTCTGGCTTCTGTGGGAACTGCAGTTGTGCACAAATTACAGTCTCTCCCCCCCCCCACGCACACACTACTTTTAATATATTTCAAATAAAATATTTTAAAGTCATTAACTAGTTACACTAAACCAGTTTTGGTAGTACCACACTAAAGACAGATTTCCATATAGGTTTTATTTTTTTATTTTTTGGCCATTAGGTAAATAACATTTTAATAGATACTTACCATAGTTTGTCAGTGCTCCAGAAGGAAGTGGGAAAGCCACATGTCTGCTCTGCCCCGAAGAATCAGCACAGGCTAGCATAGGAGGTGCTAGATACTGGTGGGTGTTTCCCACTCTGCAGCCATACGAACTCATAATTCTCTTTTCTCCATCACCTGGAACATATCCAGAAGATCTAAGTCAGTGTCTTAGTTAGGGTTTCTGATGAAACAATAAAACACAACCAAAAAGCAAGTTGGAGATAAAAAAAAAAAAAGAAAAAGAAAAAAAGTTTATTCAGCTTACTCTTCCATGTTGCTGCTCATCACTGAAGGAAGTCAGGACAGAACTCAAACAGGGCAGGATCCTGGAGACAGAAGTTGATGCAGAGGCCATGGAGAAGTGTTATTACAAGCTGGCTTCTCCTGGCTTTCTCAGCCTGCTTTCTTATAGAGCCCAGGACCACCAGCCCAAGGCTGGGCCCTCTCCCATTGGTCGCTAATTGAGAAAACGCCTTACAGCTGGATCTCAAGGAGGCATTTCCTCAATTGACGCTCCTCCTCCTTTCATGACTATAGCTGTGTCAAGTCAACAAGTGACAATAGCTTGTCTATATGACTATTGTGACAAGCCAGCACAGTCAGCATACTGCATTTCACCAAGACATCTTCATACATGTACACCAGGTAAGTATGACCACTGACCCCATATTACTCATGCTTATTCTCTCACTCCTTCCCATTGGTCTGTCCCTTTACTAATGGCTAGACCATTCCCATGTCCTCTTTTATGTTTCATAAATGAAATAAATTAAGTGACACTTGTCTTTTTGAATCTAGATTATTCCAGCTACATTTTTTTTTCTTCAAAGAACATAGTTTTGGTCTTCTTCTTGACTAACTAGTACTCCCTCCATTGAGCACATATACTACACTCACCTGCTGAAGGATACTATTAGAAATAGTCTAGAATTGGATAACCTATTGATGGGGAAGAAACTTATTGATGGAGAAAACTGATCATCCCTCTTGTTACAGATAATTCAGCAGAGATAACTACTCAGACACAGTTTATCTAAAGAGCCAGTTAGTCTAACAAGCCACATGGTACACAGAATGCAAATTTAAGCACAGATCTGGATTTCAAGAGATGTTGACCCTGGAGGAATTTAAATTTCTACCCAGTAGCTTCTTTACACTTTGTTTTTTTTTTTTCAAGACAGAGCCTCACTGTGTAGCCCTGGCTGTCCTGGAACTCCCTTTGTAGATCAGGCTGCCCTCAAACCTGGAGCTCTACCTGCTTCTGTATCCTGAGTGCTGGGATTCAAGGCATGCACCACTACCCTAAAAATTAAAGTTCTGTATGGCTTAACCCTTTGGTAGAAGAGTGCATTTCTTTTATGTTTTCCACAATGCCTAGGTTGATTTCACAGTGTGGGTATTATAAATGAGGCTCTGAATAGTGTGGCAGTGGACACGGACAGGCCGGGGACAGGCAGTGGGCTAACCTAGATCCTTTGTATTTCCAGCATCAGTAGACCTCAAGCATTTGATTGTTCTACTTTTCACCTCTGAGAACTTCTGTGTTGAATTTCCTGAGACTGCATTGCTTAGGTTCCCACTAGCAATGTGTTCAGGCTCTTTTTCCTCAGTATTTGAAATGTTTTCCTAATGATATCCTTTCTGCTAGAAGTGAGGCGTTTTTGTTTTCGTTTTATTGATGGCTTAGGATATTGAGCCTTTTCTTATTTATCTTATCAGCATAAATATCTCATCTTCTGTGAGGCGTCTGCTCATTTCACTTGCTCAAGCTTTTTAAAACTTAGCTCCTACATCTAATGCTGCAGCCACCCCTTCCTGTCTGGAGCTCTGGTAGGTTAGCTTTCCTGATATATGCCCCTGAAAGAACTGACCTATGATTGGCTAATGTCGTTCATTACTTTCCCATGACACAGAGCTCTGAGTGTCTGACTCAGTCTACCACCAATTAGCTAACGTCATTGAAAGAAACAGCTCCCAGCTCCAAGGAATAGAAGACATGGTTTATTATGGAGCATGCATAAGTGCCCATGACCTGGGGACATAAACTTAGGTCTTTCCAAATACACTGTTCCAGAATTTTTGAAAGCTGTTCCATGAAATTGAATAGTTTTTACATTCCAGAGAAAGTCATAATTAAGTCAAATTTAAAATACTTTTGTGAGAATGTTCGGGAATATGAGGAAACTTTTCAGTTACCCTCAAAGGCTGGCTGATGATATTCTTAGCTTTGAGGTTAGTAAAAGTTAGTGGTCTACTAAGGTAAATACACTTCAAAGGGTTTTTGTCTATTCGTCACAGAATTTAAGTCCTGATTCTCCTGGGCAAGGAATCTGTTCAGGAGGGAAAGCTAGCCTGAGATAAGGTGAGCAGCCTCTGGACCTGCACACCCCAACCTGTGCACATCACCGAAGCTCTATCAGTGGTTCTCTGCACACACAGCTTCTTTCCAGGAGCTGGTTATTGTTTTACCTTCTTCATGGATGCAGCACTTTCAACTCCAAGCCGCCAACTGCTCAGACTGTAGCCTGGGGGAATTCCGTTCCCCGACAATGGCTCTGCTGCTGCCACTAAAGGTAGTTCTAACTAAATCTCTATAATTCTAATAAAAACTCGAGATTCAAAGGCTAGGGTGAAAACATGCGAGCTCAGATACTTAAGTTAGTAACAGGCTAACTTTCCGTTGCTGGTGTCCCTGGAAGTCCCTCCCCTCTGCAATGCCCCAACTGAAACACTCCTTTCATGGAGTGAAAGATGAGACATTTATGCTGATAAGATAAATAAGAAAAGGCTCAATATCCTAAGCCATGAATATGATAAGCTCCTTTTCTCCTGTCAATCAATTGCTAGCCCCGCCCTCTAGCCCAGGTCAATTTTATTTTATTAATGCAAATGCAACGCATCTTCATAAAGCTAACAAATGCAGCATGGAGAAATGTAACAGATATTTGCCTGGTTAAACAAATATTCCCCATTTGGCCTTTACACTAAGCAGGTCTTCATGCGAGCACACCAGGAGCAGATATAAGTAAGGCCTTGCTGTGCTTCCCAGACACAAAATAATTCAAGGATTTTGAGTGCTAATCCACAGACTCAGAAGTCCAGCCAGTGCTGGGAACTATGCCTGGGAGGCAATGTGCACACTCTCCTCAGCACCCATGGTGCTGCCTTAGCCAACGTTAATTTTGTGGGTCATTGCTTTCTCCCTCCCTCCCTCTTCCTCCCTCTGTTCCTCTCTTCCTTCCATCTCAGCCTCCACTCTCTGTCACACTACCTCTGAACATGCTATATGTCGGAGCATGTTCTATCCCTTCATTCTCCACTCTGTGAATTCCCCTTATGGGTTTTATTTTTTTTTTTAATAAGTATCTGTTTTTTCACTACTGAAACTACAGTCTGTGCTCCTGGAGATTATCTTCTGTTTGTCCTCAGCGCCTGCCCTCTGCCAATGCTTTCTACAACTACAAACTACAACGATCTCCCACTGTTCTCTCTCCAAACTCTCATAGATATGTATGCATATGAGCCTGTCTGCTTTCCACTGAATTAAGTTCATTCCTGCTGCTATCCACTTCAGAAGGTAGCTGTTCTCCAACTACTTCTGATCCATCCCCCAGAGACACTCATGATAGAAGGGTATACCATGTCTACCAACCACACCACAGAACAAATAAACATTTTATAAACACTATTGTCTATCTTTATCTACATCTACTATTTTTTTTTTTTTGTCAACTTGATAAAAGCTAAGTTCATCTTGGAAGAGAGAACTTTAATGGAGAAAAATGCCTCCAACAGCTGGGACTGTAAACAAGAGATTAATGATGGATATAAGAACACCTACCCCACTATAGTGCTGGGCTGCATAAAAAGGTAAGTTGAGCAAGCTATGAGGAGCAAACCAGTAAGCAGCACCCCTCTGTGACTGCTGCTTTGGTTCCAGCCTCAGTTCCTGCCTTGGCGTCCATCAATGGACAGTGACCAGGATATGTGAGCCATATGAACCCTTTCCTTTCCAAGTTGCATTTGGACAGAGTGCTTTATCACAGGGATAAAAAGCAAATGAGAACCCTTTCAAATTTTCAACTTGGTTATTATAAAACATAAAACTGTTTTATAAGGTGGATGTACCTACTGGTATTCAGATGGTTCCAGCACTGGGGTGCTCCACATCCCATTCTACACTCAGAGTCATCAGGATTTTCATGTTTTCCAATAGAAGAATGCATCACTGATGCACCCTGGTTTCATTTGAACTTCCTGGAAGACTGATGAGTAATAGTTGCCTTCATGTTTTATGTCCACTCATGTTTCTTTTCCTTTGACTTGTTGTTCATATATTTTCCCATCTTCTCAGCTAAACTGGTCTTTCACTCATAGATTTAAAGGAGTATTGTGCTTTGCAAATGTACTAAGAGTAACAGTTATTTCTCTACTGCCTGATTTTTAGATACCACCCAACATTTGTTTAGGAAGGCCCCTTTCTGCATAAAAACACTCAATTTGATTTACAGGTTTCCTCATGTCTTGCTGTTTTATTTTCTTGTTTGTTCTAATTGTTTTTCTACCTTGAAAATCTCAATGTTTAAATGAGATATTTTCCAGTATCTTGTTCCGATGTTTGTACACTTACATTTGTGTCAGCCTATGGAAATGTGCAAAATGGGAACTACAGTTTTAATATTTCACTTATGGAGATCCAGAACCATCAATGGGATGAGCCATCATTTCCCATCCATTTGATAACATCATTTAATCATAACTGTCTTTGTTATGCATGCTTTTGATTTTTAGACTCTCAAATTGGAATGAAAAGTATGTCTTTACCCAATGTGCTAACTTACTTAGTATATCAAAGACCAAATGTTGCGGTCTTGATCACCATTGGATCCTAGGAACATCTAGTATCTGCAACAAAATTTTTGACAATAAACTTAGAAAGACGATTTTTCCCAGTTGAAACATGTGGATTAAACTGTTTTCACCACACCCTAGTATTCTGTAATAGATTGGAGGAATGAAATATATAGAAAACAATATTTCATTTGCTTTTAAGCGGGAGTCATTTATCAATGTGTGACATTAGATTTCTCATGTCACTTAGTTGCATCCCGGTTTTATTTTAAATAGTGACATGGTCTCAATTTATCATCATCTTTCATGTTAAACTGTACATCACATACAAATGAAACCATCATCCTCACAAGTCAGTATGTGACTATCACTTTCTCTTTTCACACGATATATATTATCCAAATATCTCTCCTTCCCTATTTCACTTGGCTGTTGGAAGGTGAATACAATTTTAATTCTACAAATGACGGACATAGTGATTTACTAGGTTCAAAATGGATAGAAGAGAGCCAGTCTGTTAACAGGATCCTTTACAGTTATACAGATTCCCCCACCCTCTGGCTGAGGAATTTTGTTAAACCTGCAACCACAAAAATGACTCGGTTAACAGCTCTGGACATGCACAGCTGTAAAAAGTTTTATGGATGAAGACATGGTCACAATTCTAGTTTTCATTTGCCTCTAAAAATAACTTGTCTAATTACATGCACAAAAACCTTTTTAGTGGCTGTTCACTGTTTAATTATTTGGGTCGAGATAGGAAAAGATGTGTCATTGCATTCACTTCAGCAAACTCAGTCAGATAGATGTTTGTTGGCACACTAGTATGAAAAGAATGACATCAGTTTATAACCGTAACTTCTCTCCCTGGGCCAACTTTAATGAAGTATGAAGCTTTATCAACTCAATGTGTCCTCTTGGTGGGTTGTGTTTAGCATGCCAGTGTGGTCAGCAAGACTGTCTTCATCTAAATGACATCTAGAAAGGTCGTTCTGGAGGGAACTGCAAACTTAGATGCAACATATAACCTCTCTCTATTTCCCCTCTCTCTCTCACACACACACACATACAACTTCAAGCTCAGATAGCTGCAACAAACACTACCCTCCATGCAGCCACAATAATCTTAACTTTATGAAATTGAGTGTTTTCAGCTATATCCCCGTCTTCCTCATCTGCATATCTCAAGTCTTTCTTCAACACAGTCTACCTGCTGAGAAGGCAGAGTGACCTATATACAGTTGATTATATACAAATTCCTTTCTATAATAAATGCATATATTATAGATATACATATATGTATATCAGAATTCCAATCCCCAGATAGACATAACCAATTCCCTTTCACATGCAACACGCCATGGAGCCTCTCTTTCATTCATGAGAGGTATCTATTTCCTCCTTAAAAGTTATCCAGTAACTTTAATTTGGGGGTCTAAACTTTTAAGAAACTTCCATGAGTCTTCCATATGGGTGGTGGAAATGGGGAACCTGCTATTCAGTTTGGATAGACATGCTGGTGGAGAGTGCTAGGGTAGATGCTATCCAGAGGCAGATCCCAGTTTCTACCTCTGACTACGCAGTAAATGTCTGCTAAGTTGTCTGGTAACATGAGAAGAAGTCTGAACGCAAGCATCTCTCTTCACTCTCGGATGGTTTTAGTTTCTGCCGCACTTCTGTCCTCTGTCCTCTGGTGGCCAATTTTAGGAACGTCTGCCAGTTCCAACAGAGATTTCTACTCTCCTTGCTGAGGGATTTCTCATCCTGTACACAGCACCCCTGGGACAGTAAGAATACAGTGATCTACCTCAGAGAGAGTTCCTGATGATCTTTATGAGTCAGAATGACTCAGAACTCTTACAGATGACTTTCCCAGGACATTAACCCTGCTGATGTTCCTGAAGAAAGGAAAGAAAACAGGCATGCAAGAGTACAGTACATTTTTATGCATTCAGAGTGTCATAATGTGATTGTCATCCCAAGGTGCCAAAGCCACACTGCCACAACCCCATGCACGTGTTCTGCAGCTTCAGCCCTGTCCTGAGCAGTAGTGCTGGTACCAGCACTAACTTGGATGTTATCACTCATATGTCTCCCAGGGGAGCTACATGTGGCGTGAGGGTTCCCATTGTATTCAGGAGTATCCAATCACCTTTTCAGAGAGCACTCTTTATCATTCAGCACCAAAGGGCAGGACAGACATCACACTTGTTATCATGAATTATCACTTCCACACATTCCAGCCAAGCAGGTACCATTTTCCCAAATGTGAGGCAGTATAGTCCTACCAAGGAGCCAGGGCGATTCTGTCTCATTAAAGGATCCATGGGCTGCTCAGCTCTGCCCATGTGGAGATCTCAGGCATTGTCAATGAATACACACAATACCACGTGCCAGCACCTTAACCAGAGCTTTGTGAATCTCTTTGGCACATTTAACAATACACCTCTTTCAGCTAGCTGAACTTCTTAGCCGGGTTGGATAAACATCACCTGGGAGATACAAGGCAAACACAGAAAGAAGTCTTTATGCCTCAATAGAACAGTTATCATTGCCTTCCAATCTGACATCTACAGCTAACTTTCAGGGGAATATCATGTGTGTAATCAGTGAACACTTTCTGAGTAAGCCTCATGAGCAAAAAGAAGCATGCTGTGCTTTGGGGGAAACCTTCTGATGGAGATGAAGGCTCGGCTGCCTGCCTCCTATACCCTTTGGCCTGGACACTTATCCAGGATCCCAGCATGTGCTGCCAGTACTCTCACAGCTAAATTATTCTGTTTGGAATAAATCAAGAACATGGCCACCTCCTGCCTCCTCTACACAGGTTCTGTCTGCCAATCAGTATCTTTACTTAACAAAGGCTAATACCACACTGCCTAGACTTTGGTGATGGCAGTGGATGGGGCTTCTGGTGGTATAAAATAGATATCACAGGATTTCAGTGCTCTGCTTCCAAATGTCTGGGGGCATGTCTGGGCCCTCCTTAACAGGAGTCTTCTTGTCCTCTTTCATCTTACCTTTTTTTACTTAGCTACTAAATGTTCTCTCTCTCTCTCTCTCTCTCTCTCTCTCTCTCTCTCTCTCTCTCTCTCTCTCCTCCCCATAGATCCCTAAGGAGCCATTCATCATCAGCCCATAAGCCTCGCTTGAGTTTTCTCGGGAAGCATCCTCAGGAATAGGCAAACTTGAACTGCCCACCAGAGGATGGGGTAGGAGCTGGGGATTACTGGAACTTCTTGTCTGCAGTTGCAAAAACTAAGCCAGAGCAAGGGACAGTGTGGGCTGTGAGTCAGGTGTAGCCTTTTGCTATCCACGTAAGATAAAGAATAAAAGGGTCTTGTTCTGAAGCCCAGGCTACTATCTAAACCCCTAACGCCCAAATGCACTTACTCATGAGGGCCACTTCACAACTGTCCTCAAAGGTTTAAGGAACAATTATTATCACTCCCAAACCAAGGATAGTGATGTTCGTCTCTCATTTTATGGTTTCTACCCCACAACACCTCTCCAGCTGTGCCCCAGGAGAACTCTGGGCAGGTTCAGTCAGTGCTCGCAAGATCAGTAGTTAGACATATGGGAAGCCATTATTCCTCCCACAAGCCCATTAGGCAAGCACTTCTGCTACCTCTAAAGCATGTATTAATAAACTGGGACGTAGGAAAGCTAAATCACCCTCTTATGGACACTGGGCCAAAGAATGGCAGAGCCCAGCTTGACCTATACCAACACCATCAACCTCTTTAAGCTCAAAGCCAGGCTTTAAGACACAAAACCTTCCTAATGGTCTAGTCTTAGCTCAGAAGATAGAGCCTTTGGCATTTGTCAGAAATATGTTTCCATCCCATTCTTACAGGTCTGAACAGCATGAAGTTTACATATCTGGGATCATGTTAAAGGGAGAAAAGTTATGCCTTGAGGCATTTCATGTGTGAGCTCAAATGGGTGGTGCTGTAAGCTTATTTAGAAACAAATGGCATGGTGAACTATAAAAATTTAATCTCTAAACATGATTTCACCCAATTATGAGCCTGAAATGATACAGAGAAAATATCAGGGTTTTTTTGTACAGAAATTGCCAATGGGTGTTTGCTGTTGGCAACAATGAGTAAGGGTTTGTGGCATCTATGGAAACGTCCTATTTAAACACGGCCATTGAATGGTGTGGACCGTGTGTGATGTGCATTAAGAGTGTGAGGTCCCAAAGACCATCAAAAAACAAGATAATTTCACAAATGTGTCAAAAGTATCTAAAATGAATAACACCATCACAAGGCCATTTGAACAGTTGGACCCATTTAGGGCCGAGGAGGGTCCAGCCTGCACCACATAGTTTTACCTGCTCACACACCAATTCCGCCCGCTTTCCTGATCTCTTTCCATCTCCACCCCATCTCTCTGTGTTCCTGTGGTTTTCACCTCCTCGGCCTCCCTCTGTCACAACCCTAACTAGAATTCGTGCTCTGCATAAACTGGTATGCTCAGTCACTTAGTTCATTCAGTCTAGAAACATCAAAAAGAGATGATTTTGCCCATGTTCTTCCAATTACCCCCCTTTCCTTCTGCTTTCCTTCCTATTTAGACAAGCTTAATAACAAAACAAAACAAACAAACAAAAACCCACCACCAACATCCCAAGAGTCCTTTAAAGTATGCACTCACACACCTTATCAGTTTTAAATATACTACCCTAGGCTGCTGCACACACACACACACACACACACACACACACACACACACACACACAGTGTATTTAATTTGCCTTTCAGGGTCACTGTCTCTTTGAGAAGATAAGGTTTCCTTCCTGTGGTTCTGAGAGAGCACTGTGACACGTGCGTGAGAACCTGTCCTTTAGACAAGTTATCAGCTTCAACCCTAGGAGAAGGTCAGTGCCTGTGCCCAGAGCTGGTATTGAATTCAATAACAAAGGGAACGTGTCCATCTACACAATGATTTCATCGTTTTCCAAGTAGTCAGGGCAATGTTCAATATGTGTTCAAGAAGACATATTCTACTCCTGATAAAGAACCCAATGTTGAGTCCTTATAGAAAATTAGTGAGTGACCTTCATTGCTGGTGGGAATGTAAACTTGTACAGGCACTTTGGAAATCAGTATGGCGGTTCCTCAGAAAACTGGGAATCATTATACCCAATGATTCAGCAATGCCACTATTGGGCATATACCCAAAAGATGCACATTCTTACTCCAAGGGCATTAGCTAAATTATGATATAGCAGCATTATTTGTAATAGCAAGAATCTGGAAACAATCTAGATGCCCCTCAACTGAGGAATGGATTAAAAAAATGTGGTGTATCTGCATAATTGAGTACTACTCAGCAGAAAAAAAAAAATGACATCCTAAAATTTGTAGGCAAATGGATGGATATGGAGAGTATCATCCTGAGTGAGTTAAGGCAGACTCAGAAAGATAGACATGGTATGTACTCACCCACAAGTGGATTTTTAACATAAAGCAAAGGATGGCCAGGCTACAATTCACATACCTCAAGCAAGTAGGTAACAGGAGGAACTCAAGAGAGACATCCATATAGATTCCCCCTGGGAAAGGTAAATAGAGAAGATTTCCTCAGTAAACTGGGATCATATTGGGAAGGCATGGGCAGAACATGAGAGAATGGGGTGGTTGAGTCCAGGGAGCAACAGAAAGAGACAACAAAGAAATAGACATCTTGATAGAGGGAACCATTGTGAGATTAGAGAGAAACCTGGAGCTAGGGAAACACCCAAGAACCCACAAGATGTCCCTGGCTAGGACTCCAAGCAACAGGGGAGAGGCTGCCTAAATAGGACTTCCTCTATAATCAAATGAATGACCACCCTAATTATCATTATAGAACCTTCATCCAGCAACTGATGGAGACAGAAGCAGAGAGCAATAGCTAAGCTCTGGATTGAGCTCCTGGTCCAGCTGAAGAGAGAGAGAGAGGAGAGAGTATATGAGTGAACGGATCAGGATTATGAGGAGGAGACCCACAGAGATGCTGACCTGAGCTACTGGGAGCTCATTGACTCTGAAATGATCACTGAGGAACATTCAGTGAAAGGAACTAAACCCTCCAAATGTGGATGACAGTCGAATAGCATGGGTAGTTTGTGGAGCCTCTTGCAGTAGGACCAGAGTTTATTCCTGGTACAGGCACTGGCTTCTAGGAACCCATTCCCTACAGAGGAACACCTAACCCAGCCTTGATACTGGGAGGAGGGGCTTGGACCTACCTCAACAGGATATGCCAGACTGAACTGACTCACCTTGAGATTTCTTGCCCTCACCGGGGAATGGATGGGAGAATGGGATGGGGAGAGGTTGGAGGAGGTCTGGAAAGAGGAAGGGGAGAGGGAACAGTGGTGGGTATGGAAAATAAATAAAGAAATGGAAATTAGTGAGTTTTAAACCCATAGACAGGTGAATAGATTCTGCATAGAGAAATAACTCTCTCTCAATCTCTCTCTCTCTCTCTCTCTCTCTCTCTCTCTCTCTCTCTCTCTCTCTCTCTCTTACTGTTTTTAACATAAATTGCAGTAACTAAAAAGCATAGTTATGCTCGAGATAGCATGATGCCTGGTTAACAATCTGACTACCTCTGGAATTAACTAAAACCCAAGTGGCTGGGCACATGTGTGAAAGATTCTTTTTGTTTTCTTTAATTACATCATTTGAAGTGGGAAGAATCAGTTTTAATCCAGATTTCCTGATGTTGGAAGATCATGCTGTCAAACTCTCTAAGGACATGGCTGAGCCTATTGGGATCCCAGCATATACTGGAGACTGAGACATCCAGCCTCATGGACTGAACAACTATGGGGAGTCCTAGATCTCCACTGATAGACAGCCTAGCTGGACCACAGCCCTGTAAACCATTCTCATATACTCACTCTCTCTCTCTCCCCCCTCTCTCCCTCTCTCCTTCCCTTCCCTTCTTTCTCTCCCCATGTATGTGTATGTATGTGCATGTGTTCTATAAGTTATATTCCTTTAGAAAACCCTGACTAATGCCCCTAATTTATAGAACCCATAAAGAATCACCACAAATGCAAAGGCTAACATTAAACCCAGGAATTGCATAGGTCACCTGCTCCAATAGTAGGGCTCTTCACGGACTTCTAATACCAGTGTGGAAGGTTTATTTAATATTGACCCTACATGGGATATATTTCAGTATCCATGGACTTCTTCCTATAGAAGAGTTTGAGAATCTCCTTGAAGCAGTTGTCTGTGTGTTCCTATGAGCTCCCTGGGAAAAGCAAACACTACGACTCTAAGGTCAGAAGTGCATGGGCCATTATTGCAAAAGACAGACAAGCAGTAAACGGAAATGTGAGTGCAGCCACTGTGGGGCTCCTGAATGGCCACCCACCACTTAAGGAGAACCTTAATAGGGAATGTAGCAATTAAGTGGGAGAATGGTGGCCAGTAGAATGTCATTACAGAAAGGCGGTGTCTTGTTACAGGAAAACAGGGGGGTTCAGTTTGTAAATGTACATGCAGATTATCACTGAACATCTCACTCCATGACAACCATAACTCCTGCCTAAATGCAGAAAGATCTGCTTGTCCCAGAAAAGCACAAGAGCCAGGGGACTGAGGACAACTGGAAGTTGTGTGGTAAGTGAACAAATCCAACAGTTCCTACTGCAGGCCCTGCAAGCCGTTCCTATCAGGAGTTAGGAAGAAAGTTAATATAGCCATGAGCTAAACGCCTGGTTTTAAATATTTTATCACATTATAGTAACACTAATAGAATTACAAGGAAAAATATAATTCATAATTGTATGACATCAACAAATCCAATTGCATTTATTTGGTTATTATTCTGTCTAGCCTGTTATTGAAAAACATGCAGATTTTACTTAGCTTAAAGCACACTACACTTAAGAAGTGCTTGGCATTTTAAATAAGTACAAAGGGTTCAGTAATTCATAACCCCACCATTTTGATCCTGAGAATGTTTAGACTGTCAATAAAACAACTTTCTCAGAATCATAACGACATTAAATACCATTAAACCAACAAAATTCTTTGACCTGGTTCCTAGACCCCATAAGTAAATGGCTTGTAATATAATATATATGCATATATTATGTGTATTATATACAAAATATACATATATATAATATATAAATATATAATGTAAATTTTACCATACAGATTTGGTTAATTTATTTGATCTCTTATCAATTTAATCAATTAATAATTTCTGCTGAGCATGCTCTTAAATAACTAATGTTTCCAGGTCCCATGTTCTTACATGAAGTTTTATTTACTCAGTGGCTGAATTTTACTAAGAAGGACCACAGAAAACATCATTGTGGGGGATGAGAGAAGCAAATGACTGCTGTTTTCACAGGCTAAGGTTTTCCTTCACTGTGCAGCCGTGAAGAGACTCCAGGAGGTTGAACAGCTTCCTGTTGGTAGCTCGAAACCTACCTGGGGAACTCCTTTGCAAGCTGAGGCAGCACCAGGTGGAATTAGAAATCTTTGTATTTCTGTGATGGGAAATTTGACTGCTGATTCATGGTTTCTGAAAATTACTGAGAGGCAGATGTTGGTTCTAAGTTGGCCCAGTGTGAAGAGAAATATACCAGCCAGAGCTGGCCAAAGAGAATAGGTTTCCTGAGAAAAGTGAATACCCATGTTTTTTAGCAAAGGAGGGCTAGGGATATACATATGAAGAACACATAAAAAGCCAGAAAGGCAGTACCTGCTGTTTTGCACTGGAAAAAAAAAAATGGTTGGCTCTTGGGGTCTTCCTGGCCAACCAGTTAGCTTCCAGTTCAGTGGAAATCTTGTCTGAAAAATAAAGTCAGAAGACAACAGAAGGGAATATTTGACATCATCCTCTGGCCTCTATGTGTACACACAGACCTGTACATTTTCATGCACCTGGTAAATAACATACACGGCAGAGGGGAGGGAGGGAGGGAGGGAGAGAGAGAGAGAAAGAGAGAATATTATCTGAGTGTCCCATCAGAGAAGCTAGTACATAAGAATATTGCCCTGCTGTCTTCTTTGCTTTGAATGGAATCTGTCTGCAAACGTTTGAGTACTAAATTCAGTATCTCTAGGTTGTTATGCTAAAAGACCTCCAGCACTTGTTTATCTTGCATAATTGAAACTTTATACTCTTGAATAGCAAGTTTCTACTTCTGCCTCCATGCAGCTCCAAGCAACCATCTACTGTTTTTATGAGTTCTGCTTTTATATTTCACAAGTAAAATAATACAGTACAGAATTTGTCCATCTATGGGTTATTTCACTTAGCATAATGTCTTCTAGGTTCATCCATGAATTTTTCAAGGTTCAGGAATATTAGTGTCTGTGTATGTGTTATCTTAATTTATGATCAGGGAGGTTAACTTCATGTCAAGACTAAGAATTATGCTGCAGTGAGCATGGTGTGATGTCCCTTCAGTGTTCTGGTTTCAATTCTTTTGAATAACTAGTGAAAAATGGGATTGCAGTATGTTCGTTCTATTTTTCAAGAATCTTAGAAACATCAATACTGTTTCTCCTAGTGTCTGCACAGTTTCAATTCCCATCAATGGCATTCTAACTTCTGCACATCCCCACTGACACTCATGTCCTGCTCTTTTGATAGTACCCACCCTAGAAATGCAGGGGCCACTTTGCTTTAGTTTGGATTTTCGATTTGCATTTCCTTGTCACCAAGCACAAAGAATTCCCATCTCTGCTTCTCCCAGCTCTGGAGCTATAGGTGTACACACGACACTGAACTTCAGGTGGGCTCCAGAGATGAGAGCTGGAGTTTCCATGTATAGGCAGAAAGTACTTTACCCCCTGAGCCATCA
This sequence comes from Sigmodon hispidus, assembly GCA_004025045.1. Lineage (NCBI taxonomy): Eukaryota > Metazoa > Chordata > Mammalia > Rodentia > Cricetidae > Sigmodon > Sigmodon hispidus. Next base: position 28,973 of record PVIH01015226.1, read on the forward strand.
CCCCAGCTGCTTTGATCTTCTTTTATTCAGGCAATTTGCCCTTTCACTGCAGAGATGGAGGCTGCCCACATTGTCATGCTGATGCTTCCTTCCTTTGATTTACACATTCAGGTTTATAATTGACCTAAAACATGCCTTTGGGTGTGGCATGAATTAGATGTCCCTCCTTCCAGATGTTGCTACAACTAATCCCATGCCATCTAATTAAAAGTAACTCACTTTTGCCATAATTGTCTGTGTCCATTCTGGTTTCAGGTATTTGCACTTCTCTTACTAGAGGGAAACATGGAATTTAGAACCCCTCCCCCAAGCTATTATCTGGTTTTATTCATAGACTTGGGTATTCTCAGTTTTGTGATAGTGGACATCAGTTTTATACTTTTAACAAGTATTTTAACAAGTTTATTATTCAATTACCTTCATGACACTTTTAACATTCTGCTAAATACTTATGCTCCATGTGGGTTAAATTTCATGATTTCTTTGGCCCTCAGCACCAGAGCAGACAGGAAGTATGGTTTAGTGATGAGGCCTAAGCTTCAGGACCTAGGAGATGCCAACTCTCACCAGATGTGCTCATCTCCTCTGGTTATCTAACTTCTCAGCTCAACAACTTGTGGTGAAATGTCATTATTATACCACCTACCCATAAGGTTTAGGGAGATCTTTAAAGCTGTAAGTAATGCTACTATATAGTACCTGGCACTCAATAAGCTCTCAATTATTAAAATGGGAAACTACTATTATTTTATGATGAATTTTTAACTTTCTCCTCAGCCAATCTTGTGAGAAATCATCTGTGTTTTATCTTACTTCTGAGAGTATTTCATAATTAGACCCACAGAGATGAGTGTATCTCATTTCACTATGGCAAACATATATGTCAGCTAGTAAACACACACTGACTGGCCTTTGGGGACATTCGGAGTCCTTTTCATAATCACTGAGAAACCAGAAGGTAAAGCAAGCAGAGAGCAAAACCCTAGAAGGGCAAGCCAAGGACCTAACCTCACTATGCAACGATCTCTAGACTGACCCAACAGGCATCTCTATAGCACCTGTTCCATGTTCTCTCCTCTACACATGACTTCCACAATGAAAGGGGCTATGCTGCCCAGCTGAAGTCTGGGCCTGACCAACACTGGCACTCACCAATTGCTGACTGACCGAGGGCCTGTTCATTTGCAGCTAGGCCCTCAGCCTGTTTTGCTCAACCAGCCTAGTCTTGGCTCTGTGCTTCAGCTATGGCAGATACATGAGGTCCACTATTGAGAGTTCTAGTGTTAACTTCTTCTGTACAGCTTATTTCCTAGGCACCCTACTGTTTGCCCTTCTGGCCTCTGGCCTCACCTTTCTGGTATCTTGCTGGTAGTACCCACTGAGTATGCCTTTCTGCCTGTGAGTTCTGCAGCTCACATCTATCCAACAGCAATCTAAGTCACATGACTTAGCTACAGCTAAAGAAATCCAAATGATATTCCTCAAAGTTACGGGAAACCCAAGAAGGCTCTCCAGGCTGAAGACCAAATGATGTTATCCCGATACCAAAATGCACTGTTGTCTCCAACCATCTTGTTAAAGGCACAACCATTACAGGGAAATACTTCAGACTTTTTCATTCAGCACTTTGCTTCTTGAACACTTGTAATTATTAGGTTCATGAACAGACCTTATTAAAAATAAGAGACAACTATCAGGTTTATATGAATCTCTCTGCAAAAGTCATCAGATCTTTGACCAGATTTCAAGCCAGACAATATTTTGCATCTGAGCACTCTTTAAATACCTTTTATTCCCCCACTAGATGTTTTTGTGGTGTGTAACTCAAGCTTGTTTTCTTTGCCAACTGAATAATGAAGAGTTTGCACCTGTTACTTTTCTTGAATTGATTCAACTTAACGAGCCCTGCTCCATGGAGCTGCTGTTACCAAAGATGCCCTACTGTAATCAATCCTCTTGCTTTGCAAACCAGGAGCTTTCTTCTCGACAAAGGAGTATGATTAGAAAATGTTTTTTTATGTATTTGAAAACTTAATTTCAACCCATCTAATAATCACATGGTGTCTCAGCACATTTGTTGCTATAATAAAATACCCAAGAACCATTTATATAGAAAGACTGATTAGCTCAGAGGTTCTAGTCAGCATGGAGAGAGATTCCCACATCACATCCTGACACCAAAGAGGGCATTATATGGTAAGATAAAGCAAGTGTGCCAGAAAGAATTCACTAGCTAAAAAGAGGCAGAGTCTAGAGGAAAAAATAAATTCTTTTATTATACTCCTATAAATATATTCACATGTAATATAGTCACATGTAAAAACATATTTCATAGTCAATGTAGAAAACAAAGCAAAATGCCCAAGGGCTTCTGATCTAGTAAGTGTGGATCTATCTGAACATGCTGATCCCCTCTCAGCCCAGTGAGACCAGGGCTGGGTTTCTCTTTCCCCAGGTGGTAACCACAGCAAAGCTTGGATGATCTCAGGGCTGTGCAAGAGAATGCTGAGTGAAATGAGTGGAAGCCCAAAAGAGATTTCCCACGTCATGGGGAATACTTGAGTGTCTTTAATATCCTCATGTAATACTCGCTGACACCAGACAGTACATTACCCCAAGGCCAGGATGTGCAAGCTGACTGTAGCTGTCCTTGTTCAACACAGCTCTGACCAGCCACTAATGGCAGAGAGCAGAGCTCTTGTGGTAAAACCATGGTCAAAGCAAGCAGAGTGAGCCTAACTCACACAGAGGACGACAGTTAGTTTTTATTGTTAACTCTTCACCTTGGAATAATTACGTATTTTTTAAGTTGCAAAAGTATGGCCAAGATTCCTACTTGTCCTTCACTCAGATCCCCTATATGCTGCATGGAACCTGGTACCAGAACCAGGAAGTGAGTACTGGGGATGCTATGGTCTAGTCTACAGTCTCAAATGACACAGCTGTTCCTTTAGCAGCTCCCAACCTGAGTCTCAATCTGAGGTCACACTTACTCTTTCTTGTTATTGTACACACATTAACACAGACCACATGACCATGTGCTTAGGGAGACTTCCTTGCCTTTTAACCAAATATTTTGTTTTTGTCTTACAAAACATGTTCTATTAAAATTTTAATCTTCCAAACACTAACTTGACTCACAAGCCATAGTTTCTAATGGAAAGTAAGACGGTACCAGACGGACTGCCATGGATACACTTTATTTTAACTTTCAATAAGAACAAAGTTGTAAAAATAAACACCACACTAGTAACAAGACTTAGCCACCTACTGTTAAAACTCAGTATTTTGTCCCAAACCAATGGTTTATTTTTGCTACACTGAGATAAAGGACCAGGCTGACAATGAAGTATTCTTCTGTCTCTTCGATCCACACCAGCTCTGCATGAACTCCTCCTTCGGTGTCCATGTAGTCCACATAGTAAGTGTGCCCCAGGAAATTAGGACCATCAGAGGGGTAAGCGGCAGATCTCATGCACACTGGAGAACTCACACACCAAAAGGGCTTCCTGTGCTCATCCAGAAGGGTCACGTCCACTACAGAGCAACTCTGTAATTAAGATTCACAAGTGTCAGGATAAAATGCTCACTTCCTCAGGAACTGGGACTCTGTAAAAACAACTGGAAATGCTGCTTGTGGCATCTGACTCCAAAATCCTCTCATGTATATCATGGAACCTACTTTTTATCCAAAAACCCAGTTAGTGCTTACCACTGCTTCAACTGCCGCCCTCACCCACAAATGTGCACAGAGAGCTGTCAGTGTGAGGCACAAGTTAGTGCTTGGCCTGTCTAAAGGCAACAGGGTGGCACCCTGCCCTGGACAGTAGCTTCTCAATGCTCCAGCCGACTGTTGCCTTCCACTCTGTTGACCTGTTACCATGAGGCTCCAAACTCGCAGCTCTCCCACTCTGGCCTCATGTTTCTTTCTTCTTCTTCCTTTTTTTCTGTCTACCATTTTCTTGTTTACATTGCTACTGGCTCACCATCCACCCCAGTCTCCCTCTCATTCTCTTTCAAGTCTCATCACCTTCTGAGTGACCAGTTCTGGGCTATCTGACTCCTGTGATCTATTCTTCAGCCTCACCTTGGCTACTCATTCCCAGCTACACCTTCAGACACTGCATCCCCTGTAAATGCAGCACTCTCAGAGTCAACTCTGTAGGCCCCACTTCTGTCTCTTCCCTTCCTACTTCCTCAGCTACTCCTAGCTCAGCTCGTCAGACTCAGATTCACCAGAATTCTGTCACCGAAAACCACCACTACTAGTGCATCCTGAATTATATGCTGTGAGGCACAACTATGTGTTAAAAGGAACCAAACACAGCATTAGCTTAGTAAATTCAGCTTAGATAACAATGAAACATATAACACATAGGTGTTTGTGTGTGAGTATCATGGCCCATGGCCCCTAACCCACCAGTCCTCTAGCTCTCCTCAGGTCTCATCTCAATCACTTCTGTTTCACTGTTCTTCACTGGACTGACCTCTTTATCAATGTTTTATCTCACTTAGCTCTGGATCTACTAAACCCAGCTGTGCCTGTGTCAAGTCACCTCACTGAGGTGTTCAGTATAATTCACAATGACACATTTCCTAGTATGTCTCTATTCCTATCAGAATCTCTAGTTTATGGATTTCTTTTGGCACTCCTTTTCTTACATCATTTTTGTTGTTTTTCCTTCATGCCTTGCCATTTCTTACATTACAAGACTATAATCTACAATTCCCAGGCAGAAGAGATTATTTTTATGTCTATTTTTAATAGTTATATGTGACTAAGAATTATCTTATTTTTCAGACAGAGCCTTACTCTGTAGCCCAGGCTAGCCCTGTTCTGGCTGTCATCCCCCTGCCTTAGTTTCTCCTGTGTATGCAGTAAAGGCAGGAACAAGTAAATTCAGCTAAAGCCTTTTTTTACTTTATGTCCTTCCTTTAAACAAAACAAAATGAAGAGACTAAATTCCCTAAAGCCAATTTCTTAAATTGCTTCACTGTTCACTATGCTTAGAGTGGTCAGAATCCTGGAAGGAAATCCTTGGGCTATATGGCAAACACATGGAACACGATATCCCTCACTTTCTTTGGGAGCTCTAAGGATAAATTAACTAACTGTAATATATAATACTGGCTCCATGCATAAGTGGTACATCCACATTTACCCAATCTCCACATCCGAAGAGACCACAAACTTTCTTGTGAGAAAAGGTATTACTGGAGAAACTGTCCAGGGCCATCCATACACTACTTCAAAGATTCAGCTTCTCATTTTTAGCTGGAGCAACCTACAGAAACATTGCCTTGAGCTTGCTGGAGGGTCAGGTTCTATGGCTGTTAGTGCAGTCTCTGTGGAAAATGCCATGGAAGTCCCAGCATGCTTGTTACTAAAAGACTCCTTAGGGTTGAGTCTTCCTTACATGCAATTCCTGGAGAGACATTGTTTACAATACTAGAGCTAGGATAGCTTTGTCTCTTGGTAAAATTATTGCACTTCTGTTTCTAACCCCAGAGAACTAAACACCTGCTTTGATCTTGCTGTGAAGAGAAAAAGAATTAAATAACTTAAAATTACCCTGGCCCTTTAAGCTTGTCATATTTATATTCTGCCTTTCTTGGTCCTCAAGGTCTATTTTTAATATTTTATTTTAATGTGTTTTCATATCATGACCATTTTAGTCTATCATAGGAAAATAAAATATCACATTTGCAGTCAAAGATATGAAACAATAATCCCTTATATGACATACACAATTTTTACTATGGTTCAAGATTTGCTCATAGATAAACAGGATAAGTAACAAATCCCAAATGGTTCACATCAGGCTCCAAGGCAGCCAGCCTTGGTCACTGTCATTACAGTTCTGTGCAAATATCTACACCAAAAGGCTAAATGGGCACAGTGCAGAGGCTGTCTGCAGTCCCGGCCAACCTGGGACCCCAGATTCCACTCCTGGCATTCAGTAAAGAGAACAAGGGCTAACCATGGGCACACAGTACACAAGAGAACGGAACCATGGGAGATCTTCCTAACTCTCTTCCCTCCCTCTCTGACAATCCCCAACACTAAACCAACTCTCCTCACTATACGGCTACTTTTATTAAGCTTCTCACAATCCCGGAAATTGGACCAGGAACTCATAACTGCATAGCCTTCAAGTAAGTATAAAATGTTTTCAGCAAATACTACTTGCCTGGCCAACCTTCAGCCCTGGCCTCGTTCCACTGGACAGACTGAGTGTGTGAGGGAACAGTGGGTACAGTCAGAGAAATTTAAATACAGTTACAGTCTACTCCTATAAATGCATGGACAGCAAGATATCTGTGGTGCTTTAAATGAGAATGGCCTCCATAGGCTTATGTTGTATGCTTGGTCCCCAGTTAGTAAAACTGGTTGGGAAGGATTTGAAGGTGTGGCCTTGTTGGAAGAGACATGAACTGGGGGGTGGGGATGGGGGTGGGCATTAAGGTTTCAAAAGCCTACACCAGGCCTAGTGTCTCTCTCTGTTTCTGCCTGTGGATCAGGACGTAGGCTCTCAGCTATCAAGCCAGTACCCTGCCTGTCTACTTCCCATCATTATGACTATGGACTAACCCTTTAAAACCATAAGCAAGCCCCCAATCAAATGCTTTCTTTATAAGTGTTGCCTTAGTCACGGTCTCTTCACAGCAGTAGAATAATACTACAAAACATTAAATAAATACTTGATAAAGATCTCATTCTGCTAAAAGAATTAAAAAATCTGCAGAAACCAGAATATTTCTAAGAGGGTTATACATACACATCAACAGACTTTTTTTTTTTTTTTATTTCACATAAAGTTACTTGAAGAAAAAAAAAAAAAACTTTTGTTTTTACCTCAATAAAGCCATCAAAAACATTAGTTCTCCATGCGAGGCCAACTTTTCCAATAAGAGGCAGGTGTTCTCTGTTATTTTTTAGACTTATCGCCATGAACTTCACATATCCATTCTCAATGCATCCTGAAATGATTTAAGTTTAGTGTAATTACTTAATTTCAATGTGGGTCAAAAAGTCTTTATGCTAATAAGGTAAGCCTAGTACTGTCAAGTTCTACTCACTAAGGACATGTGCACCAAGGACACAGCATACTATATCATAAGGCCTGAGTAGTAAACCTGTGTCTCAGAGACTGGAAAACAAATGTTGGTTCTAAGGAATCTGTCAAAAGTAAGTCAGACAATGGCTGAGGAAATACATACACAGTCGCTGATGGGAAGACTTCAGCTTCTCTGGGTGTGTTGGCTAGCTTTCCATCACAGAAAAATCTTACAAGGAAGGAAGGTTTATTGAAACTTGGTTTTGAATGTTTCAGTCTATGCAGGCTTGCCCCAGTGCTTCTGGATACATACATGATAAACACACATTACAGAATACATAGAGAGCTAACCGAGGTCCCACTAGCCCCTTGAAGGGCGCATCTCCAGCAACCTCAAGACCTCCTCACAGGCATCACTTCTGATAAGGGTACATGACCTCTCATAATGCCAAGCTGAAAACCACAACTTTTAAAACATGTGAGCACCTGGAAGAGGGGTCATTCCAGATCAGGGTTATATTACTTGGTCATGCTATCAGTCATGGAGATGGAAAAGGATAAACATAGATAAGCTTAAGGAACAAAATGCAATTACGTCAAAGAAAGAAAATCAAATGGAACAAGAAATGAGTACTGACCCTCCAAAGGAAGGACTAAAGAGAAGGGAACAAGAGGAGGGGGAAGAAGAAACCTGTCTCTGCACATGCTCACAAGCAAGGAAAGTCCTATACATGTTTACCAAAGTCTGCCTAATCTCTACACTCTACATCCCTCCTCTAACTCACTCAAAGCTGGATACTAGCGACTTTGCCATCACCAGGAAGTAGTGCACGTGTTCAGCTTGTTCTGATAGGCACAGCTGCAACACTGCCCAGCTCCTACGAACACGCACCTCGATAACATCAAGGACAGTAATACTGCAGTATCTTCACTTGCACATGATGCCTTCAGAGACTGCATAAAGGGAGGTGTTACTCACAGGGCAAAGCAGAAGGAAACATGGAAGAAAGCAAATGTCCTTTGGTTTGCACTTCAGTTATTCCATAGTAAAGTAGGCATGTGTTCGAGACAGGTTAGTACTGTGGGACCCTATTTGGTTTTGAGTTATGTACACTGTGCTTGGCAGCCTCGTGTCCCCTGTACATACTTTGCACACACGCTCCTCTTCAAACAATGCACCTAGTAACCTCAGCACCTCCTCAACATGGCTACCCATGCTCCCATCTCTAAATAATCCTATAATTCCTCACCCCTAGTAACAATCATATTAGACAGTTTCTATTCAAGTATACTTCCAATGTATCCAGGAATAAAGACTATAAATGCAAATCCAGCCTGAATTGCTTTTAGATTCATGCACAATAAGACAAATTTATGTCCTTTAGTAACCTTTTAGGGTGACCTACTTATCATCATATGGAAAATGAATATATGAGCTACCAACAAAGAGAGAGCTATCCTCACTACACTCCTTGTCATAGTTAGGGTTTCTATTGCTGTGAAGAGACAGCAAACTCTTAAAAAGTAAAACATTTAACTGGGGCTAGCTTACAGATTTGGAGGTTCAGTCCATTATCATGATGGCGGGAAGCATGGCAGCACATGGGCAGACATGCTGCTAGAGGAGCCAGGAGTGCTACATTTGGATTATCAAGTATCAGTAAGAGAGTGACACTGGGCCCAGCTTGAGCTTCTGAAACCCCAGAGCCCACCCTACAGACACACTTCCTCCAACAAGGCCACAGATCCTAATAGTGCCACTTCCTGGTAGCCACACATTCACATCTATGAGTTTATGGGGGTCATTCCTATACAAACCACCACACCCCTTAATACCCACACTCTTCCTCCTCTTGGACAAGAAAGCCTCAAACAGTATTCAAAGCCCTGCAGCACTCTCTCATTCATGGCTCCAGGGTCAGTCTTGACAATGTATCCCTCTATAACCAGCACTGTGGCTTTGCACCCTTTCCTCGAACTAAGGTTATCTTGCTCCTTGCAAACCTGGGTGAGCTCTGGTTTTCAATTCTTTGGAAAAGAAGCACAGACACCTGGTCTAGACTCTGACCACTAGTAACAATGAATGAAGTAAAAATGATGCTAAGTTACCTTGGGAGCCAAATTCTTATTCCAGTTCTATAGTGTTTTCTGACTTACGTACAGCCAAAGGTCAACATCAAGGCTTCTCCAGGTGCGTCCTGTAGGACATGTTGCTTCAAGGGAGAGGCACGATCACAGGTGTATAGCTGAACTCTGGAGAAGGCTGCCCCCAGCCTCTGTTGCCACGGTAGCAGTTTCTGAAGAAGCCCACCATCTTCCCATGTGAGTAACAAGAATTCCTCTCCCACTCTCCCTCAGAGTAGATGGATAGCAGGTGACATCAGGCCAACAAGACTCCACAGAAACCCTACAACAGATACCTTTTCTGTGGACAAGTATCTTGTCCAAGGAAATATAAACAAAACTGGCAATTCACTAACTTTAACACTACTAATCAGGACATAAGAATGAACTATCACACTTGCAAATGTGTGGATAAAGCCTGAGCCTCACACTGAGCAGCAGAACCAGAGTACAGGGAAAGCCCAGAAGCCCAGAGACAAACTGTGATCCTATTTATATGATGAACTAAACGTGAAACCAATTTGTGGTGGGAACAACAAACCATCCAAGAGTCTTCAACAGAATGAGAAGCTGTGTCAGCCCAGCCCTGAGGCCTTCTGCTACTGTATTAGCCACACTTCCTACACAACTGTGACTCTGGTGGCTCCCAATTTAGTCCTTCAAAACTTGAGCATTCATCTGTATGGATGTCTACAACCTGCAATCTATCCACTTCTCCTCTTTAGAAACTTCTACTGCACTCTGGCATTTCATTACATGCAATGGTTTCTGCAGGCTGAGATCTGTTTTGTCAAAAACAATACTCTTTGGAAATAAAAGGCCATGTCCTTCTGTGGCATATAAATACCATACTAATGACACGTTGTCAGCTATGATCAGGGTTCATTTCTGTGTCAGAAATAAACACAACACAAAAAAGGTGTAATGTCAAGACTGTGGGGAGGACATGTTGATTGATAACTGATTTTTCTAGTGCACATACAGGAGGGAAGGGGGTAAAAGGATTAGAATGGACTGAGGCAGGAATCACCAGAGCCTAAAGAGATAAGCCCAATAGTGGGAACAGACACAAGGTAACACAGAGCCACATAGAAAGAGCAACAGCAAGCACTTTTCACACAAAGAACTCAAGCTATTTGCCATGTAGTATTAAGTATTCACTGGACCCGATACAACAAAGACAATTAATAACACAATGGTACAATCATTAGGCCCTAATGATCAAACAGAAGCAGTTGGTACGGCCTTTGAAGGAGAGAAAATCTTTAGTATTCCTCTTTCTCTGTTATATTCTGACATAAACATCCCCCAGGCAGATGCATGCTTTTTTCTACATTTTTTCCTTCCTAGATAATTATTATTAGACACTTTTATTATTTTTCAAATCCCCAAAAGAGAAGAAACTCAAGTACCTAATCTCAGTTAGAGATGGTGGAATCTGGAGAGACAGAGCTCCAGACACTGTAGGGGCCAGAATGTTCTCTCCTGGTCCTTTTTGTTACACAGGCCAACCTGACTGTGCGAACCTAGACAAGGAAGGGTAAGAGGAGCAACTGTCACTCTCCGTCTGGTTAGCATAGTGACAACAGTGTCAGTTGTAAAACCTACACAAGTCTCTTAAGTCATCAAGAGTTCTACATCTGTCCTACTAACTGGACCTACATAAAAACACACACACATATATGTAGTAGGACTGTCGCTGATATCAACAACAATCAACTACAGGTTAAAGAGTTAAGGTCTCAGACTCTTAAAACGTTACCAATGGCTAATTCAACAGAGTTTAGAGCTCGTTTTTAAATTGCTATGTTTAAGGGTTCCAGCTTTCCTAAGTCTCAGTTCTATCCTCCATGGCTATGCACAAATTTTGTATTAGCTCAGTACACTTTATTTTCTAGACAGGTCCTCCCTTGGGTTGGAGAAAAATACCTGGATTCTTTTGGAGGGGGTTCTCTAAGTCCTCCTGTCTTAGGATAGTCTTACATTCCTGACAGCAGCAGCAGACGGGGTGCTGGGGTGAGAGAACCAACACTTTGATGTCAAGATCTTCTTCATGTGGATTCACCCTGACTCAAGGCTGAGTTCTCTGCACTGCCAACCTCAGGAAGATGCAAGAGACTCTCAGAAGTAGGAAGGGATTCAGACCCAGGACCACACAGCCATCGAGGAGAGCTAACTAAGACTGGAGCTGACTGCCAACAATCAAAATAGGACAAGAGACAGGCTGTCTTGACACATGCTGTCTAGACATGTCCACAATGAACATCAATGGGCCTGTGTCAAGTCAAAGCACACTTGGACTAAGATGTACCTCTGAACTCTTCAACAGGATGAAATGGTTTGTTAGGCTGTGGTAGGTTGTAGTTTTTAAAGCTTTTAATAAAAATTTAAGTTTTAATTAAAAAATTTACCTGACATAGAATCTGGGTTATTTTCTTCTAAAATTATTTTTGACATGGAAAGCACAGACAAATTTGTAAGTAGAAGAGGAGTTGACAGGGAAGCAGATTTGAGACGATGAAAGAGACAAGAGACAAATGGCTAAATAAAGGTCTCAGAGCAGGCAGCAGCAGATATATTTAGAAATTGAAAAGTTCATTTTGGAAAGAAGTGGGACAGCTTTTCCTCTGAAATGGGAAAAAGCAAGACTGAAAAAAAGCTGTGCCAAGCGGAGATATGATGGCCAAGCAGTACAGGAAGCCTGACAGGAGAGCATGGGAACAGGGTGGAGGGAGATGCTGGCTGGTGTATGAAAAGCTGCTACTCAAAGTATAAGAGGCAGTTAAGTAACTGACTGAAGACTTCTAAGTAGCAAGAAGTGACAATGTAAGTGACAGTCCTGGGTGAGCGGCTGACTCAGAGTTTAAGCACAAAGGTGGGACAGAGCTCAAAGGAGAAGTATGCACAGAGAGCAGAGATGGGAAGAATGTCACTGTGCTGTGTACTAAGGAAACTTAAGCCAGAAAAGACCAAAAGGCCAGACAGAGACCCTGCTACTTCATTAGGAGTACAGAAAGTGGAACCACAGATAGTTAAGAAGTTTACAACCCAACTCAATATCCTATAGAGATCAAAGATCTTGGTATGCACAAGTAAACTCACACCAAGGAAAATTAGAAAACCTATCATTTACATTTGCTGCACTTATGTTCCCCAAGTTACTTGTTTTATATAAGAGATTCTATTTTTATAATTCCTTTACAAAATATCTTACCATCTAGAACATCTTACTTAAACAAATTTCCTTGACAACAAAATATACTTCAAAAAATTCCAATCAGCAAGGGCAAATAAAAAGCTGAGGGTAAATATGGAGCAGCAGCAGCAGAGCAGCTGAAACAGGCCTCATAAAAAAGGATGGCTCATCTTCAGCCTCCTCACCTGTGCGGCATGAGGGCTTCACGGAGTGCAGCCTTTGTGGTCCCCAAGGCCTGGACTTCTAATGCCCTGTTGTGGCCACGTGCAATTATTCAACAGGCCCACAGACTAAACAGCCGTTCTCCAGTTAGGCTCTGCCATGAGCAGCAGTCAAGTCACGCCAACACTCACTTCTCAGGAGCCACTACAAGTACAAAACAGGAAGAATGTAGTACGCACTCCTAATGAAGATGTCACAGTGCAGAGCCTGCTCTGTCTTGTAAATAATCACCACCCACAAAGGACAACACTCTTCTAGGGGACTCACGTGTCATGATAAATGCTTACAGAGTACAACATGACCTAGAAACATAGCAAGCAATTAATACCAGGGACAGAGGGAATAAAAAAGCCACCTATTTTTAGGATCACAGCCACAAAAATAAGATAGTATGATACATGCACAAGATCTAGAAAGGAAAAAAAATACTTCAAAAGAATTCACTTTCAGCTGTTGTAGAGTCTACTTCTGGCACAAGGAAAAGAGAATCTGTAACTTGATAGCCTGTGAATTCTTTAAAGCTCTCTGCAGTGTCTTCCATCTGAAGCTGGAATGCTCAGCGTAGTCAGTGTCTACGAGGAAGCACAACAACATGTAGGTGCAGAACAAACCTAACAGGTAGAAAAGGGAGTGTTTCCCCAAGGAGCTTAGTCATGACAGCAACACAAAAGCTAGGTATTCATGGAAAGGGAAAAGCACAGGAGCAACATAAAAGTGTTTCTGCTAAGGCAATGTGATGAATCTTGGTTTCAACCTGACTGCATCTGGAATGAAATAAATGCAAGCCGCGGGGCACTCCTATGGAGGTGCTAACACCAAATGAGAGGACACGGGAAAAGAAAACTTCCTTTGACCTGCTCACCCTCACTTTTGTAGACAAGTTCATTTACCCCAGTGGTTCTCTACCTATAGGTTGCAACCTCTGTGGGAGTCAAATGACCCTTTCGCCTAAGATCCATTGAAAAACACAGATATGTACATTACAATTCACAACAGGAGCAAAATTACAGTTATGTAATAGCAATGGAAATAGGTTTATAGTTGGGGGTCACCACAGCATGAGGAATTGTATAAAAAGGTTGCAGCATTAAGAAGGGTGAAAGCCACTGATCTATGTTGCTATGGCATTCCTTTCCCATAATAGAAACAATTTCTCCAGTATTTGAACACAGACTGGGAATCAGCACCTCTCCAGGAAATTTCCAGGCTTTCTGCACCAGCAACTGCTAAACCATTTCACCTCTACAGTCTGAATTACTGGATCCTCAGCCTCTCCAGTATGAAAGGAGTACTGCTGAGCTACCCAGACTATATGTCTGCCAATCTAAGGAATCCCCCTTTAATGTGCTTATATCTCTATTTTGTCCACTCTGCTCCTTTAGAGAACCCTAATACATATTGTAAAGAAAAAATAAAGTATACTTGGAGCTGGGAATGTACATACTACTCCACTCAGTAGTGAAGTGCTTGCCTGGTATGACTATAGCCTTCAATTCAGCCTTAATAAAACCTTAATTCCTTCTAGTAATATGTACAAATTCAACAGGACTCTGAGAAAGTGTCATAAGATTTTTTGTAGTCAAGTCAAGTGAATTCATGTAAAATAAACATTTATATAAATATAAATATTATAAGTAGACAATAACACATCACTAATTTTTAAAACTAGCATAGAAAACATACATTTTCATAATATAATAAATAGTCTGAACTATCTGCTTCCCTACTGGAGGCAATCACTCTGAGAGAAAAAGGGTATGACCTGAAGAGAAGTAATTAACCTTTAGGAAATAAGGTCAGTGTATATAACTGATTTTAGAAAGTAGTATATTCTATATAAAACAATTTTAGAATATTTTAAAACTACATCTAATTGAAACTTTTGAGATATCTATATGTACAAAATTAAAAAGCAAAGACAAAATAGAAAAACTTTGAAACAGGCAAAATGTAAGAACTATGTGTAAGAAGTATATGCACATAAACATAAGTTACAACATTAAAATAATGGAACCAAGCATAGAGGTGATACCATTGGGGAAAAACATGAAAACAGATCACATACTGTCACCTCCTTCTAGCTGTGCAACGAGTGTCTAACCAGTAGGGTTTGCAATTCATAGTTCATGGGCACAATGGTAAACCATTCACACCAAGAGTAACAGGTGGTGATGAAGCAAGAATCTTAGAGTCTGCAGTGTAGTCACTGAGATGACCACAAACAGTCTGGTTAAACTGATATATGCTGCAGAAGTTTTTGGCCTGGCCTAGCTCTGTGGTCTGGACCTGCCCACTGTTTGTCAGTCTTTAAAAATTACTCAGACACTTATGTTAATTATATGTTGTTTGACCTATGGCTTAGGCTTATTGTTTTTTTAAAAAAAAAAAACCTTAACTCAACCTATTTTTGTTAACCTGTCTTGCTACCTGGTTCGTGGTTTATGTGAATTTTTTTACATATTGCTCTTTAGGTAGCCAGACTGCAGCATCTCTCTTGACTTTTTTGGAGGGGGGCGTCCCTATGTCTGGATTTCTCACCTGTTTTTAAATGCTCTGTCATAGGCCAAAACAGTCTCTTTATTAACCAATGACATTCACAACATAGAGAAAGACATCTCACATCAGATATACCATTTTTATCTCTCAAATCATAGAGATTTTTCAAAATAACATTGATGATAACAGTATTCCAATCATGAGAAATGAAGGCCTAAATGCCCAATTGGAAGAATGGGCCAATAAACCATGATAAACCTAATGTGGGATTTCATACAACTTCTCAAAGTAAAATTTTTCTAAAACTGGAAAATGTTCACAATGCAGTATCAAGAAAAAACAGAGACATTTTCCAAATCATTTCTGCAGAGAAAATTTAATGAATTTGAAAATGGACCAAATTATGAACAACAGTTGTCTTTAGGGGGTTTATTTATTTTTTAATAAATAAATACAGATTTTGAAATCACAAATCAACCATTGCTAGATGAATAAGGAAAGTGGACTAACAGGGTAAACCACTGTTCCTACAACTTGACAACAAACAGGAGAACACACGGAGATCAGAGCTCTTAATACTGCTCAGAAACCTAAGCAGTGACTGACATGTGGCTGAAGACAAGTGGACAAATTTGAGCCAACTCCAGAGGAACTCCATCTTGGGCAACAACAGTTCATTATCTCCAGGAGCCTTGCCACTTTTTTGAGTCAATATCGAAGAAAAGCAAAACAACAGCAAGAACTACTCTCCAGTATAAAAACAAAGTCTTAGCACAGCCCAATCTGTCCAGGGAATAGAAAATATCAACTATATCCTCCGTCAGAGAAGGACTAAGAGGCACAGTGAAATGCGCAGCAGAGGCACAGCTCATGTCACCAAAGGACTAGAAACACATAGACACGTACCAACCACATTACTAAGGGTCTAGTTCCTTTGATAGTGATAGGCCTGGTCAGATAATCTTCTCATAAAAATTTTGGCACACAATGGATTCCAAGGAATTGAACCATTTCAGCTAGGTTACCAAATTTGTTCACAGTATACTATTTGGCATAGTATTTACTGCCCTTTCAATGTTTTTCAGATTTGTACTGGTGTCCCATTTTTTATTTCTAAGAATTATGCAGTTGTGATGATATATTATATATTTAAAAATAGTCTGGAATACTATCAGCAGAGCCAGCCACAGACCAAGCCAAGAAGGTCAGGGAGTAGTGACCCACATGGAGGCAAAGATCTGGCTGGATCTCTGAGTTCAAGGCCTAACTGAGCCAGGTGGCTCTAGGAAAGTTAAACCAGTAAGTGAGATAGACGGATGGAGAGAGAAAAGGGAAAAGTTCAGCTTCACCTGCCACTTCCCTTTTTTGCTGAGGACTTTGTTTCTCTATGTCTCTGATATTTCAGCTTTTCCACAATATCTGTCTCTGGATTTTTATTATAATTCCAAATAGAATTTGTGCAGTATGTAGTTTATGTTCACTCTTGGCTGGATATATTGATTTTATAAGAACCTCCTTTTGGTTTCTTTTTCTATGGTGATTTTACTGATTTTTTATTCTAATTTTATTACTTCTTTTCTGCTGCTTATTTTGGGCATGCGTACAGTGAATGCAAGATCCCCCATAGGTTCCTTTCTTAAGTGTACAGCATTTCTCTACAGCAACAACTAAATCCGGCTTTTAACACATGGGAACTATAGGAAACATTCCTGATCCAAACTACAGGAAAGAGCACCCTAATTACAAAGAAAAAAGTAAAAAGTTTTGTTCACAGATGATGCGATCATCAGTGTAGAATATGCAAAACACTCGGAACTGACAATATCAAATGGTAGCAAAGACCCAAGCAACAAGAATCATCACTGGGGATACAAAGGACCACAGCCATTTCTTTAATTTTTTTTTTTGATTACTTTTGTTCTTTAACAACTCCATACAAGTACATAATGTAGGAGCTTATGGGCTCTGGACTAACAGTTGGAAACCTGCATGGGACTGAACTAGGCACTCTGAATGTGGAAGACAGTGTGTGGCTTGAGCAGATTGTGGGGTCTCTGGCAGTGGGACCAGGATTTCTCTCTAGTGCATGAACTGGCTTTTTGGAGCCCATTCCCTATAGAGGGATACCTACCTCAGACTTCATATGGTGGACAGGTTTAGTTCTGCCTCAACTTGATATGCAGACTATACTGACTCCCTGTGAGAGTCCTTATCCTCTCTGAGAAGTGGATGAGGGGTAGGGTGGGGAGAAGCTGGGAGGTAGTAGGAGGGGAGGGAAGGGGAACTGTGGTTGGTATGTAAAATTAAAAAAAAAATCTTTTAAATAAATAATTTAAATAAATAAAGAAAACTAACCACACCCCATTCAAAGTCCTAGACCCCAAAACTATGCCTCTAAGTCTCCCTCAATAACACCTAAATCCCACTACAGTAGAAGACTGAAACATTCTCATCCAGAATCCATCAGTAGCCAATAGTTCCACATGACAGTGTGGGGCCTCATAAGCTCCTCACCAAAGTCAACCACAGCTGCTATGGGACATTTATACTAGCTGTCACATCCCGAAGATAGTACTTCTCAGTGCTTCTCCTTATGTTCTGTCTCTTAACATCATTTTGGCTCTCTGTTCCACATGGTAGTCTCAGAGAAAGGGTATACAAGTCTTGTTTAGAATATTCAACTGTCACTTGTTCTAAGCACCCTGAATAGGCACAAGCCTCTGCACTCACCACTGCTCACCAAGAGAAGCTTTTCTAATTAAAAATAAGGGTAGTAATTATCTGAGTATAAACATAAATACTTAGAATGTAGTTTTGTGCTGTATCAATTTATCTAAGCAAGAGTCTATGCCTCAGGCATGTGACTTTGATTACAGGGTTTATAGTAACAGGCATGTTACTCTCCTGAGGAGCAGACCTCATATCCAATAAAAGAGCTGTTGGCTACACACATAAGTCATGGCACTATTGAATGAGTGGGCACACTTTGCCCTGCACACTGGCATTACACCTAGTAGAATCATTGATGCCTTACGTGCCCCCACAGGCTGAGCAGAACCTTCCAGCACAGAGGAAGCTCACAACTCAGTCCCAGCTTAGCTTCTCCATTTTTTGCACCATCATGTCTTATCCAGCTCTGGTGAGCAACTAACAGGAGTAAGTTAAGTCTGGGAAGTTTGGTTTTGTTTTTGTTGGGGGGGGGCAGTGACAGCACTGGGGCCTACCTAACATTTGGCAATTTCCTTAAAAAGTAAACATACTCTTACCACATGACCTAGTAACTGTGTTCCTTACTGTTTACTCAAATATGGTAAGTTGAACATATGTCTGTACAAAACCCTGCATGCACATATTTATAGGAATTTTAATCAAAACTCACTGAACTTACAAACAGATATGATGTCCTTCAGTAGAGTAATTGAAAAGCTAGTACAACTAAACAGTACTAACAAAGGAAGGACTATCACATTATGAAAAACAGAAGGGAAAAAACCTCCCATGTGGCTAACTAAAAGAAGTCAGTCTGAAGTGTACACCTTTCATGACTCCACCTGTGTGAAGCCTGTGTAAACACAACTATACAGACAGTAAAGATCAGCAATTGCCAGACACTGGTAAGGAGCAAAAGGCAGAACACAGAAGAGTTTGACGAGAATAAAACAACTTTCTATAATATTTAACAGCGGACACACACCATTAAAATTTGCCCAAACCCATTAAACATGTACCAACAGTGACTCTCCTGTAAAATGTGGTCTTCAGACTATAATAATGTGTTGACATGTGGGCATCGGTTGTAACTAATGTTCTTCTCTGGCAAGGCATATTAAAGGGGGAGGCAGAAGGTATCAATCAGTATGGGATAAATCTGTATTACCTTTCTCTCAGTTTTGCTATAAACCTAAAAGTGCTCTGAAGTGGAAAGCATACTTCCTTAAAAGTCAAAGGCTAGGAGCAGTGAGCTTTGCTATTAAAATCACTTCTCTGCTTTATTCTAACTACTCCTCTCAATACTGATAAAAGGCTACAATATACCATGCTGGGCAAAACCTTCCTCCTTCTGCTTCTGAAAATTGGTAATAATTAGCTTGATACTAAGATCAAATAAGAATACATTCCTTTATCCTCTGCATTGCTGATCATGCCCTTTGGCAAGTTCAATTTCCACTTCAAAGATGAAACTGAACTATTTCCCCTGTTCACCAGGCTGTACCATAACCTAATCAAAATGTTAATAGATAGTTGTGCAGAAAAGAACTAATACAGCATGCTGGAGTCCATCCATTCTTCATAAGATCTGCTCACAGGGATAGTCTCTGACAACACAGAAATATGAAATTCAGGAGAATCCCTCCACCTAGCTGATAAGGCTGCTCACTGTGCTGTGGGGTTTATAATCTTTCCTTGTAGGAGTCTGGAGATACAGTAGTTTTAAGTCACAGGGACCCAGAGTGCAAGCCCCATAAAAACCTGACTCTCTAGTGAGATCTGATCAGCTCTTCAGAGTTCTGAAGGAATGAGGTGAACCCACTTGAGAACAGTGAGAACTCTAGGCATTGGGTGGCTTCCACTGAACTTTACTTCATATTCCTTTCCTCTTTGTTGATTTTATCCACTAATACATCATTATCCTAAGGACTGTGATCCTAGTGAGTCAATGAAGTTGGAACTAGCTATAACTGATGTCAGTCTGCCTCTTCAAAAAAAACAAAAGAAAGAAAAGAAAATTTTCACAAAGGAAAAGTCCATAAAGCACATTTATAAAACTCACCTCCAGTATTAACTTCAAATCATTCTGGAAGTTATTTCCTGTGCTATTATCCCTCTTTCTCTTAACTTCTCATAAATCTCATAAAGACAGCAAAATTCACCCTCAGTCTTCCCTTGTATTTAATTTTAATGGAAATACATAAAGAAACAGGTATCAATTATGTGGCGTTTTAGGTATTATAAATTTTTCTTTGAAAAGAGATTATATAAATCCCTTTAAAAAAATTTCAATACGACTTGTCAAAGTGGCAAAACACCTAAAATCTCAAAGAAAAAGTGCTGGGGAAATAACTCAGTGTGTAGTATTTGCCGTATAAACTAGAAGACCTTAGTCTAGGTCCCTAGCACCCATCTTTGAAAAAAAAAAAAAAAATCAACAGGAGCATCATGCATCTGTTACTCCACTACTGGGAGATGAAGGATTCCTGCGGGTTTTCTGGCCAGTCAGTCCAGTCAATCATTGAGTCCCAGGTTCAGTGAAAGCCTGTCTCAAAATATAAAGTAGAAAACAATGGAGAAAATACTCATTACTGGCCACTGCCTTCCACATGCAATGCAGAAAGAATTGCACATACATAGGTGACCTTAAAGAAAGGTAATTTTTCAGTTCCTTAGATGAGTATGAGTTAAGCTCCATAGAAAAGTAGACAAAGACACCAAAGAGAAAAAAAGAAATGACCGAAATCATGGCAAGTGTATATCAAGCCGAGCAGAGAGGTGGCAAAGCCAATCCAGACCATTTCTCCCTATGGACATCTGGAAGCCTGAGCACATCTGGAAGACTGAGCACATGAAATAGAGGACTTAAGGACCTCCTGACCCTGCAGAATAGAACTCATGCATCTAAAGGGGCAGAGAAGAGGACAGCAAAGCAGGACTCGGTACTAGTGGCATAGCTGGGGGATTGGTCCACAAGGAACAGAAATTAGAGGACCAGTAACCCCAGCAACAATAGGCAATCTGCAGGCTGTTTTATGAAATGGAGCTCATGCCAGCCCAGAGCAGTTGCCACACCAGTCATCCTCACCCCTGTGATGCAAGATTCTAAGTAAGCATGAAGAGCCAAAGTAGCCAGTACTAAAAAACAAGGAAGCCTCAAAGAACATTAGTGAAGAACATGAAATGAGTTACAATTAGAAAATATTGTGACCAAAAGGTAGCCTGCATCAGACCCTGAGAACTTATTCTGAATACGTCATTATAACTTTTCCCTTTGAAATGAATATATAACAAACTCTTTGAGGATTTTCATTCCTTATACATTCAACTCCCAGAGACTCTTTTAGCCAGTTAGGCAAATGATTCTATACAATGTGTTCTATACCAACACTTTCAAGAAATAATATACTCTACAGGATGAAGACACACTCAGATATAAAGATATATCATGTTATACTTAGTTAAAATATGTGATAAATTTTTGTAAGTAAATGTTTATCAGATATAACTAAATGGTTTAAAATAATCTGACAGGTCTCTCCAGGCGTCCTCGTCAGAGTGACATCGTCTTTAAACCCTGCGTGGCAATCCCTGACGCACCGCCGTGATGCCCAGGGAAGACAGGGCGACCTGGAAGTCCAACTACTTCCTTAAGATCATCCAACTTTTGGATGATTATCCAAAATGCTTCATTGTGGGAGCAGACAATGTGGGCTCCAAGCAGATGCAGCAG
>PVIH01015227.1:0-50502 GCA_004025045.1 Sigmodon hispidus
TCCCTCCCTCTCTCTCTCTCCTCTTCTCTTCTCTTTCTCTATCTCCATAACACACACACACACACACACACACACACACACACACACACACACGTAAAATCAAACAAGCAAGAAGCACAACTAAACCAGGTACGGTGACCATCCTGTGGTGGAAGTTGGAGGTGGACAGATCAAGACATTCAAGGTCATTGTCAGTTATAGACAAGTCTGAGGCCAGCCTATATTACATGAGACACTGGGAGGTGGTGGGCAGAAAAGAAAAGAGAGAGGAAGAAGGAAGAGGAGAAAGGAAGGAAAAGAAAAATAGGCAAGAGAAAAAGGAAAATGAGAGAAGAGGAAAGTGGGACTCAAACCCTAACATTGACCTGGTTACAAAGGGGCCTGGCTGGACCCTTGAGCACAGAGAATATGGAAGGGTAACTATTTCAAGGGGAGCAGAGAGCGCAGTCATAGAAGCCGTCCATTCCGGTCCATTCAAGGTGCTGAGACAACATATCACAAACTTAGAAGTTGCAAACATTTATTCCACACAATATGAGAGGCTGGGAGGTCCAAGATCAAAATGCTGGCAGATGTGGTGTCTGCTGAGGTCAGAGGCCTGATTTATACAAGGTATCTTTCCCCTTCCCCTTACCTAACCCTAATCCTAGGCCTAACCCTAAGCCTAAGCCTAACACTAACCCTTACCTAACCCTAACCCTAAGCCTAAGCCTAACCCTAACCTTAACCCTAACCCTAACCCTAACCCTAACACTAACCCTAACCCTTCCCCTTACCTAACCCTAATCCTAACCCTAACCCTAACCCTAACCCTAACCCTAACCCTAACCCTAACACTAACCCTTACCTAACCCTAACCCTAACCTCACACTGTAGAAGCAGCAAAGAAATCCCTTGGGGACGCTTGTCAGGACACTCATCTCAGTGGTGAGGGCTCTGCTTATGACCTGACTGCCTCCCAGAGATGCATCCCAGTAACATCAGCATCTTGGAAACAGGATGTCAACACATAGACTTTGGGAGTACACATTCAGAGAATAGCACTGTGAGAACACTTTAGTCACTGATGCCAGTAGAAGAGGCTAGAACACATGAGACACTCCACTGATCCCCATCCAAAGTCAGTCCTCACATACACTTACTAAAAGTCTTCTCCCTGCGGAAGCCCAATGAGCCCTAGGTGATAGGCCAAAGGATTGCTCATTAGCCAGCTCATTAATGATTATCAATTACCCATCTCCTGTGTGTTAAGTGCTTGTAAGGATGATGTATGTTTTCCTCACTACAAAGAAGCCATTGCTGTTCTCATCACAACACCTTCCGCCTCCAGCCCCTGTGGGTCCCAGATACCATACCTGGAGGACAATCAGTGTTCTCAGTTTCCTAGGATCTGCTCCGGTCAGGATGACCACCCTTCTTTTGGTTGTGATCATCAACAGTGAAGCATGCCCTCCTGTGGCAAACCTGTAATGTGCTATCCATCATTCAGTGACCCTCACAGTCTGCTTTTCTTGTTACTGTTTATTTCTGTCTTTCTTTTTTTTTTTTAATAGATTTTTTTTAACTTTATTTATTTATTTATTTGCCTTGGTGTTTGCCTAGAACTGGAACTACAGACAGTTGTTAGCTGCCATGTGGGTGCTGGGAATCGAACCCGGGTCCTCTGGAAGAGCAGACGGTGCTCTTAACCGCTGAGCCATCTCTCCAGCCCCCTGTTTATTTCTAATAATCAGGAAAATCTATATGTTTACAAATATGTATTATTTTGCTGTTACATATTCCTCAAAAAAGAGATGCACACAATTGTGTGGGACTCTGGCTTTGGACAATGAATTTCAAAACGCTAGTTGTACTGCACTCCTTTTTTTAAGTCTCAAATCTGATTTTCTTTACAAACAGAATTATTTCTTGGATAACAGTCTTGATAGAAAGATGAGCTCAAAGTATTTCATTTCAGAAAATATCAGTGTATGAAACCAAAGGTTAACTTTCACCTGCAGGAGCTGTTGTCTTGGTTGTTTTTCTACTGTTGTGGTAGACACCATGACCAAGGCAACTTCAGAAGACAGAGTTTATTGGGCTGTGAGTCCTGGAGAGTGAGTCTGTGACCTTCACGGCAGGGAGCATGGCAGCAGATAGGCAGGCACTGGAGCAGTAGCTGAGAACCTACATGCTGAGACACAACCATGAGGCCAAGAGAGACAGAGGGATGGAGATGGAGAGAGAGAGGTGGGGGGCAGTGGTGTGGGGTTTTGAAACTTTAAGGCTCTCCCTCAGTTGCATACCTCCTACAACAAGGCCACACCTTCCACCAAGTGCCACCAACTGAGGACCAAGTATTCAAATGTATGAGCCCATGGAGACCAGTCTCCTTGGAACCACAGCAGCTATGAAATGCTTGAACCACTTAAGATCATGAATTAGGAGTGAATAAATTAACAAAACACACATCACATTTCAGAGAGCTCCTTAAGCATGACACTAATCCTTACAGGTCCCTGTAACATCTGTTAAGCAAGGCTAACAGTAATACTTCCCAGTGTAGGTTGTGTGGGATGCTTCAAAACTCCTGAGTTTTTTCCTCACTCTCTCCCTTAATCTCATTGATTTAATGAACTATTAATGTTACTCTTTTACAAGAAGTTTTTTGCCATCTAAAATTAGAAATAATCCTGAGGGCTGGAGAGATGGTTCAGTGGTTGAGAGTACTGGCTGCTCTTCTGGAGGATCAGGGTTCAATTCCTAGCACCCACATGGCAGCTCGCTACTGTCTATATTGGACTCCTTCACACAGACATGCAAGCAGACAAACCACCAACATATATAAAAAATTTTAAAAATTTAAAAAAGCCTTCATTTAGTAAAACAACACATGGTTGCTGACTGTCTAGTGTAAACCAGGAACCAGGAAGACATGATTATGAGGATGAACAAAACCTAATCTTGACCTCAAGGGGCTTACAGCTGGCTCCTGCTGGCAGTACTGTAAAGGGGAGTTCCTCCATAGCACACCAAAGAAAGAACTCTGCATACAGAGAAGACATCAGACATGGCCAACTGAGGGAGAATTCCAAAGAGGAATGGAGCTTGCCAAAGAACTTGAGAGTGTAGACGGGTACACAGCAGGAGATGCCCTGACTGGGTGATGGAGATGAAGTCCCCGAGGCCAGTGCAGGGCTTCCTGCCATTGACAGGCTTGAGACGCAAAGCAAGTGAAGAGGCTTCTAGCCCTTACTAAGAACAGTAGAGAGAGTTTATCCCAGTATAGTACCAAGTTGGTAAACATGGATAACGGTGGTGCCAGTCTGTATGGCCATGGCACATTGAGTTGAAGAACTAAGGCAGGAAGCTGACACAGGCTTCTAATACCCTGTGACGACCAGTATCTTGGTAGGACTGCCGCCTCTGTAGGCCAGACCATCCTTGTATATTTGGATAAGGAGATAGACATTTCAAGCTATATGAAATAGACACTAGTCAAAGGGGCTTCCTCACTGTCTTCTTGATCCTATAACATGTAGTAGATGTCTTGGATAATACTGGTGTATTCTACTCTCTCATAAAAATTGTTCCATCATATGTATATGATGAAACACACACACACACACACACACATATATATATATACATATATATATATGTATACAAACACACACATATCGTCTAGAGCTCCAGGTACAGCCCCATGCTTTCTTAGGATAATAAAAGAGAGGGCTCTACAGTTGAACATTTTCCGTCAAATCTGAGCTATATGAAAAGTACTCTATGAGGGGGTAGATGTACTGTTCTCTTTAAGGCAGAAATCATGGACTGAACCAGCATCCAGTAGAACAACCTTTTATTATTCACAACAGTGAGGGGCAGAGGTGTTTTTTTTTTTTAATTCCACATTTCTTTAATAAAATCTAAAAGACAAAAATCAAAATTCTCAGAGAAAGTCAGGCATTTCAAATGTCACAATTTTGAAAGGAGTTTCTATCTTTTATGATGACCCCTGTGTCTTTTCAATCTTAACATTAATAAGCAGGAGGAATGGACACTCTTACGGAGAGCATTGTGAGTACTGGGTATGAAGGGAACTGTTCAGTACCAACATATTATCATTTATTTAGAGCAGAAGGAGGAGCAGGTATAAGAAGTTCATGGATATCTAGGTGTGAAAGGGTAGGAAGCTACCCAGGAGGGATGGAATCTAAGTATTCCCATCTTCTGGAAGTGATGCCCCGAGGCCATTGACCTGTTGATGGGAAGCTCTGTTTTATGACATTCATGAATGGTCTACAGAAGCAGACACCCAGCCAAGGAGGCAAGAAAAGGGAGCCTCACAATTGCCCCATCTGTGGTGACTGTGCCTTATGGCTGCTGAAAGGGTGAAAGCATGCTCTCTGTGCCTATGTTCCATGTGACAGATGTTGATAGTTTTTGCGCTAAAAAGAGACCGTGGTAGATTTTGTCATTGTTGAGTTTACACTCAACTAAGGGTTAGGATGTCCATCTGCCCTATGGGTAGTAATGCTAGTGTAGAATCAGTGATGCCAACTTTGAAGTAAGTTTGAAGCAGAATGAGCAAGGTGAGGTTGAGCTATCAGAAGCTCAGGCCTAGGGAGAGGAAGGGATTCAGAAGAAAGCTGCATTTCTAACTAGAGCCAACCTGGTTTTCAATGTTGGTGCATAGAAACCTTAAAGAATACCACACCACTGTGGTATTAATAGATTCCCCTTATCCTTTAATCTGACACACACACACACACACACACACACACACACACACACACACACACACACACACGGACATGTCCAGTTAGAAAACAGTCATGAAAGCAGAAAGTTCTTTCCTCTGAAGGTCTCTGCACTTTGATTATTGGGCCTGATCAATCCTTCCTTAAAACATAGCCTGAATTGTCTGTGCTATCCAGTCAGCAGAAAGGATAGCATGTTCCAGACTAGGGCACATGAACTTGATATCAAAGTATTAAATTACCCACTCAAATGTTCTCTCCTCTTAGAAAATTACACAATGTTGGCATTTTGTTTTGTTTTATTTTGTTTTGTTATTATAACTGAAACACCTGTTGCATTTACAGATCTTGAAGTAATTTCTTGTTTTTAATAAGATAAGCTTCATTATTTTTCATAGTCCCTTCATTGGCTAATTTTGTTAATTGGATTAGTTTTTTAAAACTTAGATTGATATTTTCTGTCCTCAAAATTTGAAACAGATCTGTCCCACAATCTATAGTGAGCTCATTGTTCTGTGCATTGACACACATGCGTTGTTATGAAACTTCATTTTATTTGGTGGTCAGCGACAACCTGATGGCCTGCCCTAGGCGCTCTCGTCCTCTGGCTTTAGAAGTACACTCTTTTTTAAGGACACTAGCTCTAAGAGGCTGTCATATATAGAACTCTAAATAAAGTGACAGTTACTCGAATAGGTATTACTTGAGCAGATACCCAGGCCTGCCCAATGAAAAGTCTACCACTCTCGACTCTGTTGTCAATTGTAAAAATGAAGCATTCTTGACATAAAAGCCAGTTCCAAAGCTCTTATCCCTAATAGTGAGACTGTCTGCTGCCCTCACTCTGATTGACTCTACTTGAAAAATCTGAACCATAAGAAGGAGCTAGTGATCTTTATTTTGGTTTTGGTTTCTCTCAGAAAAGTACCCATCTGTTAGCATCAGCAGAGTCCCTGCAGCCGGGTAGTCAAAGCTGTTTCACATACTTAGAATAGACGGACTTGGAGTACTCATCACCTCCATGGGCTTCTAAATTAAAATTCCTTATAGGCATGGATGGGTTCTTCCCTCAGCCCCTCCCCTTGCAACCACTTGGCCTCTTCAAGAAGGACCCTCTTTCCTAGAACTCACTGACTCTCCAGGTATAAAACTAGCCATCAAGATCTGATGATCTCACAGGAATAATGGAAATAAAGAAAAAAGGTTCAGAAAGGCAGTTTGCTTAAAGAAGACAGTTTAACTTGGGGAAAACATGATGGGATATTATTTAACATCATAAATAAAATGAAATGTTCATTTTGTGGAAAAAGTAAGTTTTAATTTATTAACTGAATGGTAAGATTTTTGAAATCTAAGGTTTCTGCCTCCTATGGAGACAATATTATCTGACCTGAACTCCGAGATGCACGTCCTGACATGAGACAATGTGGATCCTTAATTCATCTCGCCTGATGGAGAGCCATATGTTTTACTACAGACACAGTCAAGTCTTGAACCAGACCCTGTGGCGGAGGTGTCATACATGGAATGGTCACTGTGCTACTTCTCTAACATCTGTAAAATTCTGAAACCTGAGCTATCAGACAAGAGTCATAAACCCTAACAGTCACATCCCCATTTTACAGAACAGAGAACAAAGTCATGTGTACTTAGGGTCAAAGATGAGCTAGGATTCTGTGCCCTAGACTCCTAGCAGTTTCACTCATCACCACTGAGTGTTTCTTTAACCAGAACATCAGAGTTCATGCTGCATGGCAACAACAATGCCAAGGAGGAGAGAAAGGGATTGAATCAAAATTGTGCTTTACTCAGAGAGCTGCCAACCTAAGACGACAGCCAGTTAGCATCCAGAGACCTGTCTTGCATCTCACCTTCAGCAGCCAGTTTTGAACAGGGTGGAAACAAAGGCCAGTCAATCATTCTGAGGTTTAATCTTGGTCCCCTGCTCAGGAGATCAGCCCTGTATCTGAGACACATGATACTGAGGTCTTAAGCCTATGGCCTCATGCTCTTTCTCCTTATTACCTTCTCTATGGGTAGTGGAGGTTTACAAAGACCCAAAGCCCCTCCCCAGCTGCCATTTGGATTGTATCTAAGTAAAAGGTTACTGCAGAACAAGCAAGCCATTAGTGTATCTATGCAAGGCTACTTCCAGTGGGTGTGTGGATTTCTTTCTACCATATGAAATACAGATGTGCTCTTAGAATGCTGAAGGTAAAGATGCCCCTAGTTGTTATTGGCATTGTCATCTTCTGTCATTATTGTCCAGCTAATGCCTATTCTTTCTGGGCACATAGGAAATACCACATATAGCCACCAGTGCTACCTAAAAAACAGAAAACACAATCCTTGTTACAGTCACTGTGGACACTACTGGTAACAGTTAGCTAACAGATGGATGCACAAGTTACCTGATGGATGGGATGCCACTCCATCTACCATATCATCAACAAGAGGGGTGCTGGGACATGGCATAGCAAAACAACGTATTCTCCTCAGAGCTGTTGCTCTTCAAATTTGTGAACTTCATTCCATTTATTTTGGCTCACTAAAGACATTTTTTGAAAATATTAACATTTTTAATTTTTCCTCTACATACTATTTTCATATAAAATACAATAATTATGTTTAAAGAAAAATTTGGACCTTGTTCTAGATGCTAAAAGTACAGTTGTAAATAATGCAACCCCTCTGCTCTCTGGGAACTGGTAATATATGAGTGAAAATGAACAATAAAAATGTAGAGAAATGGGAAGTGGAATGTATAGTATAGCAAGCTACTGATATAATGTATATAATGTACACAATGTATATAATGTATAGCAAGCTACTGATGCTAAAGTTTGTAGTGACAGGACAGGATTCTTGCTTTATGAAAGTGGCAAGAGACTATCTTTATGACAGTTAATATTTGTATGTCAGTTCTAAACACTTAGGATGTCAGCCATGGAAGTATCTAGGAAAGGAAGATCTCAGGAGAGTGAACAGCACATTCAAACATTCTGAGGTAAAAGCAAGCAGAGTGAGTAGTGGGTAGTGGGAAATCATAGCGACTAAGATCAGAGGCCATCCCTGGACTCTGTGACGGCCTAAACATCTACATTGATGGAATGAGAGGGATGAAGGGTTGCTGACAAAGTCCTCTGGAAGGAATCTGGACCACTGATGTGATATGAGCCTCCACCAAAGTGGTTGGGATGTAGCCAGACAAACCTGGACATATGTGTAAAAAAGAAGAGGTTAAATGTGGGCATGCTGTGAAGAGAAGACCTAAGATAACCTCCAGAACTGGGTATAAGTCACTAGAAGATCAGGGTACCCATTCAGTGAGGTGGAGATGGACCACAGAGAGAGAACTGGGTTTGGAGTAAGGTCAATAGTTTGTGAGTCATTATTCAAGCAGAAATGGGATCAGTAGGTATACAGATACCCGAGGACATGTTGGAACCAAAGCAAGGCCATGTACCACCAGCAACAAACAGGCAACTCTATAGGCAGGAAGAAGATTAAGAGCAAAGCGGGCAGCTAGGAAAAATCCAGGGCCTGAGACTAGACCCTGTGGTGCAGCAGTGGAGGCTGGGACAAGCACCAGTCAGGACCACAGCACAGAGAGACAGTACCCTGTGCTTAACTGACTGTGGACTTTCATCTTTTTAGAGCCAAACTCCTTCCTAAGAAGTGGCTTATGCTCTCTCATTTTTTCCTTGAAAATCTTTAGTTGTTTTCTCTGATCTTCATAGAAATCACCAAAGTTTGGCTTCGGTTACTTTGAAGTGCTTCCCCTTTTCTGTGCATCATCTCTGCCTGCTAAGTTCTCTGCATTACCACTTCAACCATCATTGCTGGTCCCTGCATTGTCCTGGTGGGTAATGGTAACTATGCAATGCAGACCTCAACACACACAGCACAGCCTGCCAGGATGCTCCTACCAGTCCCACTCACAGCAGTCTCTGGTTACTTTCTGATTCATGTGACAAAAGCAACTTAGAGGGAGGGTTTACAGCTCATGGTCTATTGGTACACAGTCCGTAATGGTGGGAGAGATGTGGCTGCGGAGTGTGTCAAGTTTGGTCACATGACCCTGTTAGGAAGGCATACAGAAACTGGTACAGTCTACTTTTCTTTTGTATTCAGCTGGAGTCCAAGACCCACAGTCTGGCACCACTGACCTTTAGGCTGGGTCTTCCCTCCTCAGATTAAGCTCTCTGGAATCATCCTTACAGCTATCACCTAGACAATTGTAAATCCAATCAAGTTTACAAAATTAAGCATCATAGGGTATTTTCAGCATTTATGCTAGGTCACCTGTATTCAAAATCTATTATATATGATTCCATCCCATCATGGATATAGTGTCTCTTTGAGAAATCTTTGAATTTCCTGCCCTCAGCCCAGTGCAGCATAGGACACATTGAAGGGCTGGGAAGCATCTTACACATGAATACTGAAATCAAAGAATGAATATTGCCTGTACTCTCTCTGCTGAGTCTATTGTGAGGATCTGGGGACTCCACCAAGTCACCCCCCATGCTCCCACCATTCCCTCACACCTCCATTCTCTTCAGGATCCTCAGCAATGCTATCCGAATTTTCCAAAATAAAAGAATCAACTAGTTAAACAATGATCTATCACATGTAGGACTTCTAGTGATACAAACTGAACAACAGCAGCAATGGATTAAAATAGAGACACATCACACCCCTTGCTCTTGTCATTCACATCTCATTTGATTACAAAAGGTGTTTTAAGAAAGACCACGTGACTGTCCTGGTGGGCTGGCTCTTCATCATTCACGCTTCTTAAGGAAAAGATGTTTGTGAAGTTTAGAAACTACTCAGAGGAGTATTGTTACACAGGTCCACAAGCTCTGCCTCTAACAACTGTATGTGCCAAGAAAGACTGCCTGTGATCATTCTAATTAAAATAGTATCTCTGTCCAAAACCCACTGCTATAGAGTCACCTGCCCTAGGACACACGCTCCACAACAGCAGGGGTTAGATATCTATTCCCACTGGTGAGCTTCCAGTGCTGACCCCCGGTTGTCAGTGACCAGCTTTGCTACTGGTCTGTGCATTTCCTGGCTGAGAGCGGCAATCACGGCAGGAAGACCAGCAAAGGGGAATGCTTTCCTTTTTATTGAAAGGTGGCCCGATCTTGTGTCATAATTGATCAACGCTTCCAGA
Source organism: Sigmodon hispidus (assembly GCA_004025045.1). Taxonomy (NCBI): domain Eukaryota; kingdom Metazoa; phylum Chordata; class Mammalia; order Rodentia; family Cricetidae; genus Sigmodon; species Sigmodon hispidus. Next base: position 9,925 of record PVIH01015227.1, read on the forward strand.
TAAGAAGCATAGCTCATTAATAAAGCAGTTATTCTTTTCATTAATGTGATCAAAAAAAATTATATTGAAAGAACATGGCACAGCAAAGTTCCTTTCCTTGTATTAGTAGAATTTATCATTCAGAGTAAATACAAGTGGGAAGTCTTGGCCTGGACAGAAGGCTCAGCAGTTAAGAGCACTTGACCATGTTGCAGAGGACTAGGTTCAGTTCCTACACACACACCGTGACCTGACACCCTCTTCTAACTGTGCCACATGCACAGACATGCAGGCAAACACCCATATGCATCAAGTAAAAGTGAGTAAATATTAAAAAAAAAAACAAAAAAGGAAGAAAAGAAAACTGGAAATACACCTCTACAAAAAAAGACTATTTGTTCATGGTACCTCTCCAAACATGAGGGGCGGGGCTTCAACCTGAGTGCCCATTGTAGTGATTGCTGCTTCTAGTCTGTGCTCTTAAACCAAGTGAAGTGGGTAAGAAGAGTACAGAGCCAGCACCCACATGAGCTGCTCGCCAGCCTTGACGCATCGTGGTGTCAGGTGAAGAGCTGTGGAGCCCTCTCTTTAGTGATCTGTCAATCAACAAACATGAAACAAACCAGCAAAACAAAATGCCACTGATAAAAATGCCCAGGGTGGACGAGCAGGCATGAGCACAGTGCAAGCAGCCAAGAGAGCCACTCTGGTTGGGTTCCCTGTGCTGCTCCTCCAGAAATCTGGCTGCTTCCTAGGTATAATGGCAAGTCACTTTGGGGATTTAAGGAAAAGGAAAGAAAACCCCTAGCCATATCTGCCTTTAAAAACTAAGCATTAAGCTGGGCCTATAATTCCCCCTACTCAAGAGGCTGAGGCAGGAGAATAGAAAGTTCAAAACCAGCCTGTGAAACTTAGCGAGACCATAATTCAAAATAAAATCTAAAAAGAGGTTTAAGGCTGTAGCTAGTTGACAGAGGACTTGCCTGGCATGTGCAAGGCCATGGGTTCAGTCCCCAGTACCTAATACTACTCATCAATTTTATTTCTCTTATACTCACCGTAATAGTAAGTGTACCACTATGTGAAAGGGGGTCTAACAGAATGCTAGGCAGAGGAAAGGCTATGCCAGAAATAATGATCTACCACAGTGCCACAGGAACCCTGAGCTGTGCATCACATACACAAATTAATGGTGTCTGAAAAGATGCAGGAGAAACAGTGAGACGGTGCAGGACTTCCCAGGTGTCTGGACTTGGGGACTGGAGAGAGAGCAGTGTCCTTGACTTACAACTGAGCAGAATAAAAATAGCAGAGAGCCCTCATGAACTCAATTTTGGACTGAATTTGAAGTGTCTGAGGTATCCAAGTGGAAATGTCAAGTGGACCCCTGGGACAGCAAGTCTGTAACAGTGTTTCCTGAGGATTTATTGGCACTTCGGACAGTCCTAGGACACCCAGCGACTGAAACTTAAAAGGCAATGTCTTCAATTAATTTGCATCGGCATTTACTTCTCTAACTTGGTCCTAAAGGAATATTACCAGATAATCTTAGAATCTCATATTATCCTCTTGCAGAGTTTAGGAGACAAGGGAGAGAGATATACAATAAAGAGACCTGTAGATCCTGACATTTCGGGGGGTGATACATTAGACACAGTTACCAAGAGTCAGTGATGGACAAGGGCTGACAGCTACTTTTCCAAGTTCATAAGAGGTCTTTTGACCTTCAGGCTCCGGTCTCAGGTGAGAGGTGTGATCTAGAGATAAAGATTCAGAGTCACTGGTGGCATCTAAAGAGTCTTAGAGATGGCAGAGAAGAAGCAGGAGATAATTGAGCAGTAACTGAAAGCCAGAGGACTCTGTTAGATTTGGGGACATGGACACGTGCCCAACATATCACAGGCTCCAGGGAACTACTCTGCTGGCTTCATCTATAAAACCCACCTGGAATAACAGGCTAGCCCGGGGAGCTGTAGAGCGTCCCCATTCCTGTAGCTTCTTCAGTCTGTAAAGTAGGAGAGCCTGCCAGCGGCCATGTCCTGCAAGAAGTGGAAAGTGAAAACGGAAGCAACATGTAAATACTCAAGGCATCTGTCTAGGGCTGTGTGCAATGGGAGGCTGACACAGGAAGGGAGAGACTGAGAGGGAAACTGAGGGGAAGAACAGTCAGGTAGGCAGATCCAGGAGCCATCCAGTATGAGGCAGACATATTATATGACCCTGAATTCTTTATCTCTGCCCCTGAGAATTTTGTCCTTGGCAGAATTCTTTTGAAGAGCAGGTCATCTTTCTTTCAATCTGTCATCTCTCACAATTTAATATTCTGAAGTTTAAAATATCTGAAGGAAAAAAAAAGCAAGCCTCACACTTAGCTGAACTGACACACAATCAGTAGCCCGCCCCTGGCCTAGAAAACTGTAATAACCACCATTTATTCTGGAAGCACCTGTAACATCCACAGTTTATTCTGGAAGCACCAGGCAGGTGCTCGGTTGCTTTCACGCTTACGCTGTACATAGAAATCAGGAGACGTGCTTGGAATATCTATGCCTTTGTCTGGGGTGGGGTGGGGGCTGGAAGTCGGTGTCAGCATTCACAAACTCACTTTCTTGCATGACTTTGCTCTGACAAGCTACTGTCTGCTCTAACCCACAAGACAACTAAACTCCTCCATCCAGCCCCGTGAACTTGGCAGAACCGTTCCATTCGCCACTTCTGACTTGAAACCTAGTCTCTTTGCTTAAGCCAAGTTGAATCAGAAGTTGTCACAATGTACACCCCCTTTCCTCTCATAGCCCAGCTCCCCTTGGGGTGTTTTTCCTATGGAGGGCCTCTTGTACAGTTCCGTCTGTTTGCACATCTGTGCAGATGGGGGCAGAAGGCTGCGTGACAAAGGTCTATTTCTGGAGATTGGTATGTCTTAGTGGTGCTGAGTCACCCAACAGGCTAACAGTACTGTGGCTTTATTTACCCATCTTTATGACCTGAATCCCAGCACCAGAGATCATAGTCATATTGAGATGAGCAGCACATGGAAGGTCACATGCCCTGTCATCCAGACTCCCAGCCAGCTGCACCCCCCTCTGCAGAAAAGAGGCTACACCCCCCCCCCCAATCTTCTAAATCAGATGAGAAGGTAGATGCCTGGCTATGGATTTCTTTTTTGATGGACATCTCTGGACTCACCTTGCCTCTCTTCTGCTCCACACAGCCTGAACACAGAGGGTACCCACCCCCTAAGTGGGCCTGGTGTTCCCTAGTCTGCTTCAGAAATAAGAGAAAGTCTAACCATTCTGGAATCTCCTGACACTGCCTTCCAGTGTCAGACCGGAAGTGAGCCATGAACAGCACCTAGGGTTCAGCCCTGCATGCTTCCTGCCTCCCCATCCTCCTGCCTCAGGGCACTGAAGGCCACTCCTGCTCTTCTCATTTCTGGAGACCTTCCCAGTCAACATCTCCTCCTCTAGGAAGTGGGACTTCACTCTTCTTTTATCTGAGGCCCTAATATCAGCTGAGCTTCAGGAATACATGACTTAATATTTTTCCACAATAGCTACAGCATCAACTGGTTAATTTGTACATCTGCAGGTGAGAGCTGCCCAAAGGCAGATTAAATATAATGTAATTAAACTTAACGGAACCACTCTGGGGATGTAAAATTCAGCTAAATTTTTAGTGACTTCCATATGATTTTCCCATCATTTTAAAAAATACATCTTATTCACTTATCTACATAACATTTGATCCAGTCAACTCACAGAGATACATTGAGATTCTGATCTGAGCTAAAGAGTATGGTCCTAGAGTACCCTGGGAAGTTTCTGTGCAGCCTGGCTGACTCTCCTATACTAAATGTTCCTCTTAGGGGCCTTTATAGTTATGCTTGAGAATGCTCACTCAAGTACTGCCTCCAAGATTCCCAGTTTTACCTTTAATGTGCATTTATATGTACCAAAGAGGATGTTTAAAGACATAAGCAGTAGATCCATCTGGCAGAAGTCTCCAGGTAGAAATGTAACCAGTGCCACCCTCATCCTGTGGTGAGTGCCTTGGCAGTGCCCCCTTCTGTACTGTGGCAGAAGCCATACCTCTTGTTTCTCCTATCTGACATGGTTGCAACAGTAACAGGCAGGTTACAGGGAGGGCTGTGGGAGATGCTTGGCTGGACCCAGATGCCAATGATCCTGCATGTGCTGTTGGTGAATCACCAAGCCACGACTGCATAGCAACATCCTATACACCTTTCTAAAGAACCAGAATTGTCACTTATCCTGACCAGTCAGCTGATTTCCAACCAAACACTGTGAGAGTCTAGACTGCCCCATCCAGGGCTGACTTCATGTCTTAGTACCATTCAGGTACTGTCAGGGAAGCTGGCCATGTTGATCCTGATACAAAACCTAAATTCGATTTTGATAACTTTAGATCACCTGGCCCTCTTTGGAGATGGCTTTTCAAGTATTTCCTGGTTTTTTTTTTTTTACTTCCTTTTAACTTTTAATGCTATTTCTGTTGTGTCCTGGCATGCACAAGGTAATTTACAGTCACATAAATAATTAAACAGAATTTCACAGCATATTCTCCACTAGGACTTTACTTAATGTTTTTGCTGCTTGATATCTACACAAATTGGGTATTTCTCTCCTTCAATATTAATATTTATATGTTATTTTAGAATCCTACTAACAAATAGCTTATAAATTTCAGTAACTTCTTATCCTGGCCACTGATATGGTTGGGAAACCTCCCTACAGTGTGATGATGAACAGAAAATGCTTAAAAGCAGCACAAGCCCCATAGATGGACAAGGTAAAAGGTTTCTTATATGAATTTGCTGCTTCTCAGTTAATGGATTTTCATTCATGGATGGTAATTCAATGACTATATCACAAGGGAATCAAATTATGTCAGCCAGGTATTTCTAAGGCTGATATTATTATTATCACTATTATTGTTGCTGCCATTATTATTAATGAGGTATGAGTGTGGGCAAATGCTTGTCACAGCATGCCTGTGGGGATCAGAAAACAACTTTGGGAAGTCAGATTTATCTTTCCACAATGAATTACAGGGATGCAGCTCAGTCCATGAGGCCTGTGTAGGAAGCACTTTTACCCACTGAGTAGCCTTGCCAGCTGTGTAGCCAAATTTTGTGGCCATAGCTTATGGATTTTCATCTGAGATTGATACATTAGTCTTGTCTGCCACTACACTAACTTTCTTTAAAATAAATACCCATATACATATATGACATATATGTTAGATACGTATGTGTGTATATGTATGTATATGACAAAAATGGTGATTCCTGATTAATCCAACCCTGTCCTTGTTTCTAGTTGTGAGTGATTGAGATGCCTTGGGGTAAATGTCTGCGTACATTAGAGCTTTGCCCCAGGAAGCCTCACCAGTCAGTCAGACTGATGGTGCCAAGAGAGCAAGTTGACTCTAGGTAAGATGATAAAATGAAGGATGAAAATGATTTGTAAATTGGTAGGAAAAGTTGCCAAGTGTCACAAATCCTCTGCTTAAAAGGCATTCAAGGGAGCGAATGCCAGGTGATGGATGTCCCCAAGCTCCTGTAGTACACTTTACAGAATTCATATCACCTTTTAGAGAGTAGGTTACCTTCAATTTCTATTTGTGGGACTCAGCTCCTGGACACTCATAAACGTGTGTATTGTCTCAAGAAGCAGGACATAGAGGTGTCAGAAAGATCTTTCAGCAAGCAATTTTTTAAAGCATTTAATTCATAAGTGAACTTCAAAAGGCATACATATTTAGGGAGTTCTGAGTTTTTTGTTAGTTACTGAAGAAACTTTCCCACAAGATGACCATTTTCTATGTGAGCCCTCCTGGGCCAAGCTGCAGATTGTCCCAGACCACACAGGTCCTGGAGATAAAATAGAAAATCTCCTGTCTGTTCAGACCCCCCCACACACACTTCAGAGTCAAACTCTGGCAGGATTCACAGGTTGACTGACACTAATAGCCACAGACATCATGGAAAAACCTTTTCAGAGTTAAAGGAACTTTGAGGTTTGATATTTGCTGGGACCAGGAGGAGCACAGTCTTAGCTAGGCAGCAGAGAGACATTCAGGAAGCAAAACACTTCTGATTTACTTGTTTTGACCTGGTTAATTGGAACCTGATTAGTATGTTCCAAACACAGTCATCAAGTATCTGCTTCCATTGATAAATCATATATATGTATATATTAAACTTAAATCTCTCTTCTTAAAGATAAGCATTTCATTTCCCTGTGATAACATAACTTTCATTCATTGCTTGCCTTACATGTTATCTATTGTATAAAGCTCTAATAAACATGAAAATTAGCATAAGGGCAGTTTATAATGGGCAAGAAGGAAGATTTAGTATGATGTAAACTTATGTAATAAGCTCACGATATTAGACAAACACAAAATACAACACACCTCCGGAATTGTCAGGTAGCCATTGAGGGAATGGATTTTCTCAAAGGCTGCCTGAGAGCCGCTGTGGAGCTCACATGCTCCTTCACCAAGCCTTGAATAAAGAGCCTGGCAGCAGACTGTGTTTCAGACCAGATTCTGTAGTGCGCAGTGACTGCACAGCCACTAAAGGTCAAAACTTGACAGGCTCCTAGGTCTACTCAGTGTGAGATGCACTGGAGAGCTCAAATGGCCGCAGTATGTTGGAGGGGGTGGTGACTGCGGCTTCCTCCTCTTCCTCCTTCTCCTCCTCCTCTTCTTCCTCCTTCGCTTCTCTCTCCCTCAATCTCCTTTCCTCCACCCTTTCTTCCGTCTCCCCTCCCTCTTTTCTTTCCCCTCTCTTCATTTCTTTTCAATCTATTTGTGTTTTTCTTTCTGTGTTTTTGAAGATGTTTTCTAGAGTTTTTTATACATGTATTGGTTGTAGTTCTGGGAAGTAGACAACGAGAAACTGTATAAAACACCTAGAAATACCATTATGGGTCTTCCAAGCACTAAATAAATAAACATCTTAAATTATGAATGTCTGGTAGGAGAATTCCTATAACAAAGCACTGTATTATGTTTGTTTGTTTCCTAAGCCATTTAATATATTCTCTCTCTCTCCCTCTCCTTGTTCCCTTCTTTCTCAGTTTTATATTTCTACCCATCCTGAGTTTCATGCAAGTAATCAAATCCCAAGTAAACACAAAGATGGAAATAGAATGCTCCGTGAACTGATTTTATACTAGTACATCACATAACGTATTAAATGCTTTAGAAGCATGAAAATACTTGGTCTTGCCTCTTTTTCCCCTCTGTCCCTCCCTTCTTCCCTCCCTTCCTTCCTTCCTTCCTTCCTCCCTCCCTCCTTCCCTTCCTTCCTTTCTATGAATACAATCCTAAGAAGTGGTTAATGAAAATCATTCTAGAAACACAAAGACATCCTAGTGATCCAGAGTGCTAAGGAGCAGGAATGTATGCAGGACCTAAAGCAGGACTGGCTTCTTCATCTTTGCAATTGGTGTGAGCTAGAGACATGTCCGCCACCCTGGTACCTCAGCTGGGGGTGTGGACTGAGCACCTCTGTATGCCTTGGGCTTCCTCCTGCTATGGAGGGTGAATGTCAAGACAGAACCTTCAAAGAGATCAAAGTTAAAGTCCACGCCATGTTGATGTACTTAGGAGCCGCATAATGCCACTCCTTCTGTATCCTGTAGGTTGAGGCAGTGATGGAGTGCTCCCGAGTGCTCCCTGGCCTCCAGGAGAGAGGACACTGGCCCTCTGACTCAGACTTGGAGGCCACTGTGACTCTATGGGAAGAACTTTAGAATGATAAATAGAAAAATACACCCCTTTGAAAACTATGGCTGCCTACATTTGGGGTCTGGCAACCTATGTAATTCATCCTTTCTGGGGAAAAAGAAAGCCTTAAAATATTACTTTAGTAAGTAAATACAGAGGTCTCTACTTTCCTTCTTGTACAGCATAGACCTGGAAATTGTGTGTTTAAGCCATTCTGAGCATGGTTTACGTATACAGCCCATAGACTAGTGTCCAAATGCTTATCAGACATGAGGTAAAATTAAATGCAGACTTCTTTTATATACACTCATGTTAGAGAAAACCAGTGCTTATCATCAGTTATTTGGTGCTTTAAGTCAGAGAAATGTTCCATATTTATGTGTCACTCAACTATAGTATCATGAACCCAAAGACAGGGATGCCCCAATTCCCAAGTAACACTAGTACTTGGTCCCCACACAAAGTGCACCATGAATATTACTCATGAATAAGGAGATTTGACTGCAATTTTTTAAAGCATTTTCTCAAATTATAACATTGTGTCTAATCGGGCCTGTTTTCAGCACATTTGTCAAGTCCAGCACAGCTTTGTGATGACCCTGACTCTAAGCAGATACTTGTAGGGAATGTAGCAAGCTATTTGTACCTCCCATACTCCCAAAAATCCCTGAGGCAAGCCATGTGTGCAGCCAAGGTCTGTGGAAAGAGTAAAACAGGAAATGTCATTTCTGCCCTGATTGTTCTTTTGTTCCTGGGGGCAGTGTACTCTGGGAGCTCTGCCTCTGAGTGATTTTTTAACTTTGGAGTTCCTTCTGTGGTGCCAGGATTTTTCAACATACTCTGGACTGGGCATGAATTCTGAAGGTTAATACAAAGAGGTAGATGCTCCATCTACTACAGAGCCTCAGCTTGAAATGCAAATACTAGGATCCAGGGAAGGGTTTTGTTTTTGTTTTTTAACTTTCCTTTTATTTATTCTTTGTGTCTTTCGCATAATGCATCTCCATCCCATTCAATTTCCCATCTCTTCATATTTACCCTCTGCCCTTGCAATAAAATAAAAGAAAATAAAATTTAAGAGAAAAAGAAAAATGGAAAACTTAATCTCATCATGGAAGCTGTGGTCTGACACAGTGAGTCGCACAGTGAATCTTTTTGTTCATACATCTTTACTTGCAAGTGTTCGTTGCAAAGAGTCATTGGTCTGGTTCAAGGCCTCTGGTTTCTGCTACACTGTCAATGCATGCTGGGCCCTCACTGGGGCTCCTCTTGGATATTCTGCTGTTGCTCTGTGTTGTAGAGATCCTTCTGCTTTGGGTCTGCAGGACCAGCCCCTTCATGCATTCCAGCAGATCACAAATGGGCTGGATTTTGGGAGGGCCAACTCATAATCCTTGTTCTGGGTCTCTGTAGTTACAGGGTTGATCAGTTCGCCTATCTCCCTTACAGTGATAAGCAAGAGGAGGGGCCAGTTCTCCTGCTTTCACATCTGTACCTTCTGCACCAGATCTTCTGTGTTGCCTAGGTGTGGCACGGGGCCATTCTCCCAAGTGCTGATGCTGACAAGAGGCAGAGACAGCTCTCCTGCCCTTATATCCTCAGGGTCAGCTCTCTCACCTGCCTCAGGCGTGGATGGGCATGGGGGGCAGGGCATCTTGCCCCTACCTTGTTGCCATAGACAAATGAGTAATGGGGACAGTTCTCCCCTGCTCACAACTTCAGAACTGGCTCACCCACACCTCCGCCAATGTGGTTGACTCTATTGTGCTGCCCAGGTAAGGTACAGGTTCTAGTCTCTTGAGTGGTGCAGCTGATGAAGAACAAGGAGCAGAGGGGAGAATTTGAGAAGGCAGACAGAGCTGTCTGTGTCCAAGTGATGAACTATAAACTTCAGTTAAAACAGAAACCAAGGGAGGGAAGGGATTTTCACTTTATACCTTTGTGAGTGAATACAGACTAACACTGCCTGATTATATATGCTAATCAACAGTTGTAATTAAGACCCACAGGGCTGGACCTATGGATGATTTCAGGCAAGTCTATAGGCTGTCCTGGCCCCTGTGAGTTGGAGCTAAGTGTTGATAGTATCCTTGTGCTTCATTAACTCTGATAGACACAGACCTTTGCCCTAGAACTATTGATCATTTATATACTGAGCTAATAGATGGGAATGATACATGCTTGGCAAATCCTGTGTGGTGGAACAGAGCTCTCTGCAACCTATCAAACTTTTACAGCATTTTTAAATTGTGAAAATGTATTTTGTCCTGCAGTGATCTGTATGAATTAAATAATAACAATAAGGTAAAACTGCAGTATCTTTTGGTCATGACCTTGAAAGGCTACTGTGTGAGCATCTTGAGGATCTGAGCCTTGTGCTGGAACAGCAAGCTTATTTTGTCTCCACACAAATAACCTCTGACTGATGGAGGCCCAGAAGATTTCTGAGTTCCACATTTCTACCCATCCTGAGTATCAAACGGGTAATCAAATCTCAAGTAAACAAAAAGATGGAGATAGACTGTGCCTTGAACTGATTTTACTCTCTCACATCACATAACATATTAAATATCTTAGAAGCATGAAAATATCAAGGTCTTTATTGCTCGGTTTAATTATGCTCTTTGCATGCTAACTCTTACGCCTTAAAAAAAAGAGAAATGATCCGAAATGATTAAAATTAAAACATAATATTTCCTTCCTAATGCTAAAAGTATTTCTGTGACATGATGTGCTTAGAACTGAAGGAAATAAATAAAGCAGAATTACATCCTGGGATGAAAGATTTAGAACATTAACAAGCATCCTCATTTGGATGGCTGATACACTCCTCTAAATAGTGTTCTGAGAATGCTCGGATCAGCATACCCAAAACCTGAGAGTGCCCTCCCTATTTTTAGTGACTGAATCATACTGGTGAAAGACTCGTCTCTAAACACGGCCCATCCCCTCTTGTCCTCTTAAACAGTGGTGTTCTGAGCTGGAATGGGGATTTAATGGGCTGAATTGTCATGCTAGCTCTCCTTGTCATCTCTCTTGTCTCTGTTCTGTCTTTAAATATCAATCAGCTTCACACATGCTTCAGTAAATGGCCAATCAGAGACTTCAACTCCGACTGGCAGCACCACCATTAGATGGGGAGGGGCCCACACATCCCCTCACCCAGCCCACAAGATGTTTTTAACTGGCCTCTGCTCTACTGTGGTCTTCCCTAACAGATCTGCTCTTTTCTGTTCTTATATGTTCTACATGAAGTTTATAATATTTCTATAAACAATAGGCTCCTAATAGGGATTAGAGGACAGCCCAGACCATGAAGGGATCACTGTGCAAGCTCATAGAATCTAATTTAATCCACATAACCCATGGGGAAAGAAAAAGAAACAACTCTGGGTATGCTGGTGTATGCTGTAATCTCAACAGCACTGGGAGGCAGACAGGCAGATCCTTGGGGCTCACTGGCCGGCCAGCCTCTCCTACATGATAAGCTCCTGGAAAAGGGAAATGCTGTCTCAAAGAGAAAAAAGAAAAAGACAAAAGCAAGGTAGATATATTTGAAGAAATACCAAGGTTGACTTCTAATCTCAACACATAAGAACACAGGCATCTGCAATTACATGTAGTGAGATTATATTGTTGCATTGTAAATAATTGACCTGCCTACTGGTTTAATAAAAATGCTGATTGGCCAAAGGCAGACAGGAAGCGTGGGCAGGACTAAGAAAATCAGACTAAGAAAACTCTGGAAACAGGAAGAACAGAGCAGAGATGCCAGGAGACACAGAGGAAAGAAGTTGAAATGCTGCTGAGAAAAGGTACTGAGTCACATAGCTGAACAAGATAAGAATCATGGGTTGAGTTAAGATGAAGGAGTTAGCAAGTTATATGCTTGGGTCCTAGGTCAATCAGCATAAAATTAATATAAGCATCTATCTGTTTCAGTGAGATTGTAAGGCAGCAGATCTGAACCTCAGGACCAGGCTGTAAATGCCTGGCCAGAAACCTACTACAACAATGACATATGCGCATGCATGCACCCACACATTCACACTCACCTACAAACAATATTTCTATCTTCCAAAGATGTTAGATGAATCACCCTGGTTACATACACAGTCCACTGGGTCTAGGACAACAGTTGACACCTTTCTCTGACTCCGTACTCCACTCCACCACATTAAATCTTTGTCTTACACTTAGAGAAAGCAGACCAGCATTCAATGTCCCATATTTCCATTCCATACCAAAAATCTTATAGTTCAGAGCAAATATGATTAGCTGTCTTTTCAGAAATAAATTATAAACTGAAAAATGTCCTTAATTTCCTACAAAGGCAAAACAAGTTCAATCTGAATTTCAGAAAATGCCCCCAGAGTTAGGGAAGCTACAGGAACATTGATACTGACTTAGAGGACCACAACTAAAGCCGTCAGAAAATTCTTGTTGGAAGTCACAACAAGATAGTTGTTGGAGGCTGTGTCATCTGATCTAAGTTCTGACTGTGTTTAACCAATAAGGAATACTTACAAATGCATCTGCGGCCAAGGAAGCTGCGGAAAGGAACACACATACACACACACACACACACACACACACACACACACACACACACACACACGGAACAAATACTCTACCTACCATTTGCTGATCTTCAATTTGCTGATCTTCAACCAATACCAACATGGTGGAGGTGATGCTTCTTTGCAGCTTACTTTTCATTCCCAAGGCAGTTCTTAATGAACATCTTGGTGTGATTGCATATGTATAATGTCTTCCAAAGGTGTAGGGGATTAAGGTTCTGACCATAAACCCTGTACCTATGTAATATAAAGTGATAGACACACTCTTGTAACTTCATTGAGGAATTAAGAGAATTTTTAATGAGGCAGTAACTTCATATAAATGTAGCCATGACATTAACATCTGTAGTAAGATAAACTGAGGGAAACTGTAAAGTAGTTGAACTGGCATGTTATAAGATAAATCAAAGTCCCACTTTACAGGATTATATACTTTCACTATATACACTTTCTATAAGTGTATATAAAGAATATATAAGACTTTCACTATATACACTTTAAGTTGAGTATCTTGAAATTATTTTCATAATGACTGCAGTGGTTTCTGAAATTCAGTCATGTCATCAAGTGCCCCAGTGTTAAAAAGTGACCATTAATTCATAGCAGCTTCATTACGCTTGCCTGAACATACCATTTTCAGGTCTATTTCTGGTCATGATTAGTCATCTCAGTGTACCAATAGGTAACATACCCACAGCCATTTCCATTTAAAAATACTATTTAAGGTGTTTCCTGAATTCTTCATGGGAGCTAGAGGTTAGGCTGTCTCTTGAGAAAACCAATTCTGAAGATTCTCCCTGAGATATACCGCCTTCTCAGCCATATTATCCATAATGGCCATATAAAGCTTGGAATCAGAGCACTTGAGATGTAGTCACTGTTCTACCAGTGGAGCAATAGAGACCATTTACTTCACTTCTCTGGAAGTTTATTCCTCCTTTACTTCCTTCTTTTTTCCTAAGTGAGTGTTGTTAGGTTAGATAACTAGAATGCTCTCCCAGAAGTGGTCATGGAAGCTCAAAAGTTGACTAGCATCCAACAGTCCTTGAGTGAGTCCAGCACACTGAGCCCTGAAGGCCAGTGATTTTCCACCATTTCTGCCCTTTCCAGCTTGAGTGTTTTAAACATGACAGTTGTGTTTGTTTCTAGACCTACTTCTGATAATTGTGCTAACTACTGAATTTAATTTAATTAAAAATTAAGTAAATCAGTGAACCATCAAAGCAAAGAGAATTGTTTCTCCTGAGAAAACCTAGTTGAGTAATTTGCAAAGATTTAATAAGGCATGTTTATTAGTAAACTAGTGTTGAGTTGTTTATATGCAGAATAATTATTAAAATGAAAAAAATTAAATTTTAAAGAATTCTAGAGGACAATTTTGCCTTTCAGTTGCTTTGCTAGTTGTTCTTGTTTTACTTTAAAGAATGAATAAATAAGACTAGGGTGAGGTGCACTGTAACTCAGTTGGTAGAGTACTTGTCTAGCATATACAAGGCCCTGGGTTCAAATTTTTAGCACCTCATAGAGCTGAGCCTGTTAGAACGTGGGGGCAGGAGGATCAGAAGTTCAAGTTTATTATTGGCTATATAAGAATTTGAGGCCAACCTGGGATGTGTGAGAACATTAGAAAGTTAAGCAATAAACAACTAGATACTATAGAAAACCTGATTATAAAGATTTTCTAGTAGAAGAGCCTAAAGTTAAAAAAAAAAAAGAAAAAGGAAAAAAAGAAAAGGCTTCTTTCTTAACCAATAATTTTTTTTACCATAATTCATCTTCATGTGCTTTTGCCACTCTTCTTGGTTACTCTACTGGATTTGCATCTTAATGGGTAGCTCCTCTGCCAGAGTTCTGCCTCTGCATCAGGATTTATTTTGACTCTTTCCTCAGTCTCACTCCTCACTGACCCCACCCCTCTGCTACCTTATTAGTGTTCTACTTCCCATACTCCATTCTTTCTTTTCAGATTGTTTATTTAATTTATTTATTATTATGTATACAGTGTTGTGCCTTTATGTAGGTCTGCACACCAGAAGAGGGCACCAGCTCTCATTAAAAATGGTCGTGAGTCACCATGTGGTTGCTAGGAATTGAACTCAGGACCTCTGGAAGAGCAGCCAGTGCTCCCAAACTCTGAGCCATCTCTCCAGCCCCTATACTCCACTCTTAAGAATTGTCTTCTATAAAAGCTAACGGTTACAAAAGTGAAATGGGGTTCCTCCGATCTTCCTTGTTACATAGAAAGACAATATTGGGTTTATTGTGTTCTCATGCTCATCAGCCACCCTGTTTTACATCCGATAAACATCACCACAGTTCTGAGGAAATCAGATTTGTACTAAACAAGCATTGCGACCATTCTTCTGTCAATAGCCAGGAAGCACACTAAAGAAGGCATCCAAACAGCTGTGTATAATTTATATTTGTATTAACTCAAGTTTCAAATAACTTGATTATGAAAACTCAAAACTTATTTTCTTTTCAATTTGGTGACTTTACATTCCATACTATTCCATTTATGGGTAAAATTAATTTTTTGATAGATGGAGCTACAAAGACAAAAAGAAAAGACAACTTGATTACTTCCTTACTTCCTAGTAGACTTTCAAATCAGCTTGAAAAGATTTATTTTTTTAACTTTCAGTAAGATTAAACCTCACTTTCTATTTCACTTTATGAGATCTTCTAACCCAGAGCTGTGGAGAAGTTATTATATTATGCCAGCTAGAAGGTAATAACTTGAACATTTTGCTTTGATTATTGGTTCTATACACTCACACTGCAAAATCCTAACACCAGCAGGATCTTCAGCATTATCAGGAGAAGAGTATACCTGTCATACTGTCTGTGGAGAAGGGATGATGGGCCTGGCACAGGAGTTCTAGGCACCACACATGACAGTTTCCTTCTTCTGTCTTATGCCTGGCATTGGGCTGTGAAGAAACTCTGAAACTACTGCCTAGTATTAGACAGAATCTGATCTGATCATAAGGCAGGGCACATCCCTGAGTGTCACATAGAGCCTAGGCTTGCCTTCTCCCTGGCAAAGGTTTCTGAAAAATTATTTTATATTGTTCTTCCTATGAAGTTAATTTATTCACTGTGGCACCCTGGAATTTTATCTTATCCCTTAGGACAAGAACTGCTCACTTTCCCTAGTCAACTGATAATTTGAAAAAGTTGTATGAGTCACGGGCGATTCCATAAGTTGGCTCTGAGGTCGTTTGGGGAGGAGACCAGTTGTGGTCGTCTGTGCTTCAACCCTGAAAAGTTCCTGATTCCTCCTGGTTTCCCTTTCTCAAAGGATTGCACTGAGAGAAAAGGCAAGGTCTGTCCTCTCAAGATTGGTCACAGAATGCGCCTTCTGGAATGCAGAGGAGCCACATTACTTATCCTTTAGAGTATGCAGCTGAGGAGGTCCTCTGTGATGTGAGCCGGGGGTTTTATATTCTGTCTCTTTCTGTCTCTGATTTTGTACCAGTTCAGACTAATTGACACTAATAAACACATCTGTCGGGGCAACAGAGCTGGGCTTGGCGTGGCTGTGCAGATGCCTGCACATACTCCCCACTACCCCATGTGTTCTTTCCATACCATGTAAAACTAAAATGCTTCCTAAAGTTTGGGGATTTTTGCTTTATCGGTGCCTCTTAGAAGCTAATGAAAAGCAAGTCTTTGCAATATAGAGCGGTTGTTTTCATTATGGGAAACAAGTCCTGCTGATTTTAGGACTAAAATGATAATCGGCAAAATGGTGGTGGAATAGAAAAAAATGTATTTTCATATGAATGAGGAGAGCCAGGCTTTTGCCTGATTTTAATGGGAAAGGGATTAAGCAGTAGGAAATAAATGGAAAGTGCAGAAGAAGAATAAAATACATTAGCATTGGATGGCCTAAACACAGATCCTTCCTTGCCCTAGTCAACATGAAAAAGCTCTGCTTCTCTTTAGGACAAAGCCCCCTGGGGACTTCCCAACAGTTCCAGAGAAATGACTTGGTAACTGTCTTCCACCTGGGAAAGAATTTGACTACAGCAATCTAGAAAGTCACCAGAGTAACTCTATCACCTGTAGAGAGAAATTTGGTGGGTGAGGTGTTATGCTTTGTGTAGAACCTTTCTGAACCATGTGACCCTGTTAGAGGGAGCCCATGTACAGCCCCCTCCTGCTGCCTGCACTGTGAACAAATTTACTCAGTTCTTATCCAGGAGACTGACTGTGAGGATATAGTGGTGATGCTCAGGCCAACACTGAGCCTGGCTGGAGGGTCCTATAGTACAGAGAACACAAGGTGTTCTCCTGAGATGGGAGGCATCATTATTACACATGGAGCACACAGAATGGGCAAGTAATTCCATGGAAGAGAAGACTGGCCATGCCGAAGCTTACCAAATACTCCTTCCTGCTCTCCTGAGGGATTGGGGGATGAGGTTGGGATGTTTCTGCTATTCTGCTACCTGGCAACCCTTGCTCAGGAAAGAAGGAGTTGGGGAGGAGGAAGCTGATGCTGTTGTTTCTGTGTCACACAGACACATGAGGGGGGCAGAAGGAGAGAGGAGAAGAAAAAAAAAGAGAAAGAGAGATAACAAGAGATATTAACACCAGAGTTAGAAATTTGCCTTATTTTTTCCCCATCTTCAGGGCTTATTGTCTAAATTCTGGATCAACCAATTTGTAGTAGTTCAAGATTGTTTCAGTTGAGCAGAGACTGGAAGGGACCTGGCTTTGAGATCTGTGGATGTCAAGGCTCCAGAGCCTCTTGGCATGTGGCCTTTAGCTAAGAACTCTGAGCTCTGGGTAGCTGACACTTAGTAAACCAAGGAAAAGTAGAACATGTAGATGGATGTGGCTGCTCAGTCAGCAGGCAGGCTTCATCCAAAGGTGAAGTTCATGGGGTGCTTGGAGTATTGCTTGTCTGGAGTCAGAGACCCAGTAGGAGGGTAGAAAAGGGAAAAGATATCGAAAGGTAAAGTTTAAAAGTATAACCCCATAAAGCCGCCTCCACCTCTGGCTGTTTGATGGATAGTGATAAATAAGAGCCCCACAACCAGCCATCCCCACTGGGGTCTATCTTGCTGGATTAAAACAGCACCACTCCAGGATCTTACCCGAACTTTGCCTGAGAGCCAGCAGCAGTTAAGACTCCAGAGAAGCTGAGAAGCAGGACTAAGCAGCCAGGCCTGATTCGCAGGTCTGGCCTTTCCATATGCTGAGTCTTCTTTTAATTAAGAAAGAAGAAATAGGTTCTGTTCCCAGGTCAAGGGAATGCCACCTCTGTCCCTGGAACCTAAGGGAGATTCTCAAGCAGTGCTTAGAAACTGCCCCAGCCTTGGAACTATAGAGAAGAAGATGGAGAGGGAGCCCTGTACTGCAGGCACTTTGTGTTGCAGCCTAGAGCAAGGCCCTGGCTTCTTCGTTGTGCACTGTTTTTCCCTCTTGGGTTACAGTTAGGTCCCTAAGTTACACCTAGGACATTTAGCAGTTGCCTTGAACTGTAGCCAGTGTTTTCCGGCCTGGCCTAGCCCCAAAGTCCTGACCCACCCACAGCTGCATAGATCAAATAATCACACAAAGGGACGTATTAATTACAAACTGTTTGGTCTAGGGCTCAGGCCTCATTACCAACTAGCTTTTATAACTCAACCCATTTATTAATCTATTATAGTGCCATGTGACTCTGTAGCTTTACCTGTGTTTCATTACATCTTGCTTTCCAGGCGGCCGCCTGCATCATCTCCTTGACTCTGCCCTTCTCTGGCTTTTATCTATGCTTGGATTTCCTGCCTGTCTCCAAGCTGCCCTGCCATAAGCCAAAATAGCCTCTTTATTAACAAATGGTGACAAAGTATATCCAAGCATACAGAAAGACATCCCATGTTGAGGAACTGTGTTCCCAGCAAGGAACAACTCCTCCAATGCATGGGCATGTGGATAAATAACAATAACTACTATTATAACAAAGCCAAAGACCCTCTAATTCCAGTCTTCTTTAGTGGTTTTTAAAGTACCTTGCTCCTCCCACCAACACAGGCTGTCTTATCTTCATCCCAGGACTTTTATGAGATCATAGTCCACTAGCCCCTCAGACATACTTTATGTTGTTCCACTGCCTGTTAAATAAATCCCAAGGAGGCAGTATATGGGCTGACACAGCACTTTTGGTAACATATTTATTTTTCTGAAGATCTTCATCTCAAATTAATGTGCACAGACATAATGCTCAGACCACCCCTGTCTTCATGTGCTGGACGTGGGGGCTCACCACCACTCTTCCTATCTCCATACACTGTTTGAGAGCCTTAAAACATTCATGTGGAGGAGGACTCTTATCCCAGGTTCTAACAAACCTCTTTGTTCATCTTGACCTTGTACATTGGTCCCTTAAGTGTGTTCATCATTCACATAGGCATTCCAGAGAGAAACAGTCCATTTTCACCTCAGACATTCATGCTGGTCAGGGATGGGCACTGAAACTGTTCCCTTCAGCCACATCTTCCCACACACAGATGCTACACCCAACTATGGGAGCAGAATCCTGAAGGAAAGTAAAGGCACTCACAAGAGTAATGCCTCCATATTTCCAAAGTAGGCAGCCCCCAGTGAGAGATGCTAATGAGAACCTTGTCTGTCCCTCAGTCATCTTGCGCTCAGGCACTCAGCCGGGAAGCCAGGAAGTCATCATCACTGATGACTGGGGTGTGCATTATGCTTGGTCGAGATTGGTAGAATGTGATAGAGGAGGGTGCCTCTCTTGGACCATCTTTGGTAACAGAGGATGAATGGTACCACATGGCCAGCAAAACTCTGAGGACAGATGACCTCATCTTTACGCAACCCTCCCCACATCCTGCCCTTAGGCCCGGGAAGAGCTATTGGTGGAAGGCAGTGCAGGCATAAGGGTACAAGAGGGTGACAGGCGGGAGGATGAAGGATGGGGAGGCATCCACTCAAGTACAGAGGTATCTCGTAAGTGTGGAAACTGGAAGAGATGTCACAAAGGCAACCACATATCATTTTAATTTTAAATAAGATCCTTTTAGGAAGGCTCTGGAAGCCTGTCACTAGATAGGTTCTCTTATCCATGGCCAGTGATTCCAGTAAATTTATCCTGGCTTTCCCTGTCTCCTTTCTCTGTGCAGGACTTCCAGGCTCCCTCTCCACTGTCCTTCCATTGGGACCCTCCTCTGTGGAGAAAAACCAGACAAATAGAAATCAAAGACATCTTTTCCTAAGCCCTGAAACTCTTTAAAATCAAACACAGCAAATTTCACTCAGCATTGCATGGAAAGCTGGCAATGCCTTCATACTTGTGTGTGCCTCTCAGGTGCACAGGATCTAGGGAGGGCACCTGATGGAGGTGTCTGGGGTGATGAGGACTTGTAATCAGACTGGCAAAGCATTTCCACTATGGACCATCTGTCAGCACATGTAAATAGCCTCATTTGAAAAAACCAGCTGTTCCAGCAGCGCTCTCCGGAACACAAGCCTACCTGTTCTTTGATTATAGTTAGTTATGGAAAGAAGCGATTCTACTATAGTTCAAAATGATTTCTCCTTAGCTTTTAGATTTTCTGCTCGATGGTTTATTTATTTTTCATGCAAGTTTTTTTTATCATCTTATTTACCAGGCATAAGGAAAAAGACTCTGGAATATGAGTCAAAGCTCTGCTCTCTCTTTGCCACCCATTACATTTGAATTTGGTAAATTATCAGTGCCCAACTGCCCATGGGGTTCCTCATGAGAGGATCAAATTAGATGGTCCCCAGGGTCTCTTCCAGCTCCTCTGCCAGTGTGACCTGCTCTAGAAGGACACACAGGGGAACATCAGAATACTCGTGTCTAACACTCAGCTGCCACCCTGGCTTCAGTTTTCTGGACCTTCCAGTGAGGCTGAAGCACAAACAGCACAGCCATGCTCAGAAATAAGACATAAGGAAGCTCTTAAGGACATGTCCAGACACCCCGCAGAAGGGCAGCCTTTAGGTTGGATGCCTAAAAGCATTGTTAAAAGGAAAACTCTGCATGAACATTTACAAAGGGATTTGATATTTTTGAGTACTCTCTAACTCATTATTACCTAGTCACATGGTAACCAACGGGCAGTAAAAAAATATTTAAATGTATTAGGCTTGGAAGACACCCTTCAGGGAATCACACAGCTCTCCTCCTCTCCTGGAAAGCCCAAACCCAAGAGGATGATAGCAGGGCCAGCCTGTCATTTCAGTGACCCCATTGCTCCCTGAATCTTCAGGCCCTCTCTGGAGATAAATTAAGCAGAGCAGACATGGTGTTTCTGGGCCAGAGGGACAGTTCAGCCTGTAAAGATACCTGCTGCCGAGACTGGGGACCTGAGTTGGATCACCCTGGGACTCACAATGTAGAGGACACCCGACTCCTGTTATGTTGTCCTCTGACAGAGAGGGTCAGAGGGAAAGTATTTCTGATTGACTGGGCTGTGAACATGCCCTGAGCTAAAACCCTTGTGCTGCAGCAGATTACTTACATTTGCTATAATCCAGGGTGGTTAGAACTGAGTAAAATCCTTCCAGTAAAGGATTTTACCCTAACCCTAACCCTAACCGTTTACTGGAAGGATTTTACTCAGTGTATGCTGTTATTCATAGATGACTTGTGATGCTGTCCCCTTATATCAACCCACATCCTACCCTCCAAAGAGACCCACAGTGTGTAGCATCCTACCGTTTGAACTCTTTACTAGAAATACCTTGAATTCATTTATATTGTGCATGCAGACCTCCAGGACAAACCCAGACAACAGAGGTGTTGGTGTGGCCTCTTACTCAACCACCTTGTTACACTGTGTGTTCTCCATTCCCACTGCAGTGCAGAACTATGACCTATTTTCATGAATAATAGTCTCTTGAGTTGCTAAAGGCTACTGGAGTTTGGAAGGCAAAGGGACTTTTCAAGTTCTCCAGGTGACTAAAGCCTTCTGGAGTACATGTACACATATGCATGTTTTCAGCACCTAGCTTGTTTACACAGTCATTTTAATCCATGTAACAAAGAGACATTATGGACCAAGGGTTCTCACATCCTAGTGCCAAATAAGCATCCATCCCTCCACGTGCCTTTCTGTGCTAAGTTGGGAAGAATGAGTTCAGTGGTTCTGTCAGCTTACACAAGCATGACGAAGCCTCAAAGTAAATTAGGAGTTTTAGGAGACAAATATCAGCTCCAAAGCACATAGAGCTGATCCCAGTCTTGCTGTCTCTCAGACTTTGTCACTAGGTCCTCACAGTTTCAACCCACAGGAGTGCTGAAGGCCAGCCATGTATTCTGAGCAGGGTTGTATGACTTTTGCAAAATCCTTATCATTTTGTCCCGACTTTCTGCAGTGTTCCTTTTGCAATCAGTAATGTGAATTCACTTGATAAGTTTCCATAGATTCCCAACCCTGTCCCCTTCTGAGTTTAATGCACCAGATTTTCAACACACATCTCTTGGATGCCAAACCATTAAAAAGACTATGGTGTGCACTGATGAAGACTCTTTAGAACATTGTGTTTGTAGGTATGAGGCTCCCAATTGGACAGAGATAAAAATACAATGTGATAAACTACAGCTACCAAAAGAGATTTGTAATATATTCAGCAAAGAGACGTGTGTGTGTATGTGTGTGTGTGTGTGTGTATGTGTGTGTGTGTGTGTGTGTGTGTGTGTATGGGTGACCAGGATATGCACAAACACAGACACATGCTTGCACACTTGTTCACAGATGTTCCTGATGTCTTTGCATCCTCTGAAATAAACATATTCCATGTTTAATTTTCATTCTACCAGATAAACAATACTGTTTGGACAGAGAAGCCTAGAGTAGAAACTTAATTGATGAACCTGGGGTTTTATAGAGAGATACTTAATGACCTGCCAAGCGGTTTAAGTGGCTTATTAAATATTTAGAAATAGACACATTTCCCAGACAACTGAATTTATTTTGACTTTTCTTATCTCACTCAAGGTGACGAAAAAGCAAAAGTGAAGTTCATTTTTCTAAGTTTATACAGAATATATAGTGAGGTCAATGAAACAAGGGTAAATTTCACCCCAACTCTCTGGTATTTGGCATCAGGTAATAGATGTGTTTCAGTGTTTTTTTGTTCTATCTTTGGACCAGGTAAAAAATGTTGCTGGAGTAGTTCACAGAGCCAGGCTATTTGAGTTTCTATGTCACCCACATATTTCTATAATAGAAATCACTATTGGTCTTATTGATTAAAAAAAAAGCTCAGCTAAAGAAAGGAGTAAGGCAAGATTCTCAGGGAGAATGTGATCAAGGAATCCCTCCAGGAAGGACCTGGAGTGGAGATGCCCAAAGGAGACTCAGGAGGAACCATCCTCGACTTCAGTGTCCTATAACAGTGCTTTAAACTGAGAAAGTTGGTGCATGCAGAGGATGCTCCAGGGCCTGGAGAATCACAGCCAACTTCAAAGCCATCACTAGTGTAAGGTGAGGCACTGCATGAGCGACCCCTGCTGCTTATTACAACTAGCCAGAAAAGCTTAAGAAACCTAGTCAAGCCAGACCATGTCTCACCCCTGGGATTCCAAACCTGGGCCTCTATGCTGGTTTGCCAAGGCTGCCATAACTAAGCCTTATGCCCATGTGACTGAAGCACCAGGAATTTATTCTCTCACAGTTCTAGAGCCCAGGCATGCAAAATCACGTTAAGGGCCAGTATAGCTTCTCCTGAGACCTGCATCCTTGGCTTGTGATGACAACTGTCTGTCTGTGTCCCTGAGCATTTCTCTCTGTTGAGGTTTTTATCACAATTCCTTCTTCTGATGAGGACACTTATAATGGATCCGGATCCACCCTGTGACCTCTTTTTCTCTTCTAATTATTTAAATTCCCCAATCTGAAAAACAGTCACATCCCGAAGTACTGTGCGTTGGAAATTCAGTGTACAAAGTAGTGAAGGACATAGTCGGTAACACAGGGTGAGTTCAGCCAGCATTGAGAACTTATGATATGGACCCTATATCATCAGCACGCCCAGATAGGAAGTATATTTGTTCCTTCTGTAAACTATTGGAGGCATGGCATTGGTTGGGGTTGGGAGCCTGGGTCCTCGGGCCCTTGTCTTCTGCTTCCCTTTTAGCCTTATTATTGGCCGTGGGACTCAGGCCATTTTTTTCAATTTCTTTTTACTTTAGGTTGGTCAGATGAGGTTGGTATCTTAACTAACCTTAAGATACTAGTTATCTTACAGTTATCTTAACTAACTAGTCTTTGCTTCATCCAGATTCACTTGTTTCCTGAGTTACTTTCCTGAACTCAGAGAGATACACATTATTAAAAATGCTTGTTTTCTCCAGAACAAGGTGTAATGGTGAAAAACTGGTGAGACCCAACTCAGTATATGATTTAGTTAATAAAATTCTAACAATGTTAATTTCTTACTTTGAACAAACATTATGTAATATGTCACTGCTAATGGATGTTGGAGAAATGGCATGTGGTGGTCCTACAATTCTTCTACTTTTTTAAGAATTTCAGAATTATTTAAACTAAAAATGTTGTATATGGCTAGAGATGTAACTGCGGAGAGTGTTTTTTTAGCATGCAAAAAGCTCTGGAATCTGTAAGGCTCAGTACCACATAAGACAACACACACAGGCAGAAAGACATGTAGTCCTAATCTTATTTGGGAGGTGGAGGCAAGGTGTTGAAAATGCAAGGTCATCCTCAGCTACATTCAAAATTTTAAGTCAGCCTGGGCTATGTGAGGCCACATCTCAAGAGAAATAAAACATGAGGCTAGAGAGATGGATTGGCAGTTAAAGAGCACAGGCCACCCTTCCAGTGGACACAGGTTTCTAGTCAACATACCTGTTCTCAATAGTTTTAACTCCAGTTCCAGAGCATCCAGCACCCACTTCTGGCCTCCTCAGGCTCTTCATACACAAGACATAACACACAGACAAAACACCCAAATACATAAAATACAATGGAAAAATAATATCTCTAAAAAGAGAAACAAAAAACTCAAATTCTATTTTTAAACAAATTTAAAATATATATGTATTTGCTCCCTGCATTTAGCATACAAAATTCTAAGAAATAAATGCTCCTCAAATTAATATCTAAATCAATCAGTCTCTGGATTTCTACCTTCAGGATGGTTTTACTCACTGGGTGATAATGTACAGAAACTCATAAACCAGTGTATAGAATGTGACTGGCACTCAAACCCATTAGCTAATAAAACAGAACAACAGTTCTGCTATTTTTATGGGAATCAATATGGGGAACTGTCCACCAAGGATGTCCTAATGATGGGGTTCGCCTATTATTTGGCCCCTAGAGAATGGCCCTAGTTCAGCCATTCTCAACCTCTTTTGAGATCACATATCAGATATTTTACATTACAATTCATAACAGCAGCAAAATTATAGTTATAGCAACAAAAAATAACTTTATGGTTGGGGGCCATCCCAACATGAGGAGGTGTATTTAAGGGTTGCAGCATTAGGAAGGTTGGGAACCACTGCTCCAGTTAGCTCTGCATGTGAAGCCGAGATGAGCAGGCAAACTTCACAGCACCTGGGATAGAAGGAGAAGATAATAAACCAACAGAACAGCAACAAACAATGGAACAGAAAGGCTATGTGTGTAATAGCTGCCAATGTGCTCTCTGCTTTCTTCATCTTAGAAAAACCAACAGTGCGGGGAAGCTGCAGAGGCCTGTGGGTGCAGGGAGCTGCAGAGGAGTGTGGTGCAGGCAGCTGCAGAGGCCTGTGGGTGCAGGGAGCTGCAGAGGAGTGTGGTGCAGGCATCTGCAGAGGTCTGTGGGTGCAGGCAGCTGCAGAGGCCTGTGGGTGCAGACAGCTGCAGAGGCCTGTGAGTGCAGGGAGCTGCAGAGGAGTGTGGGTGCAGGCAGCTAGGACAGCACACTTGGCCCTGCAGGGAATAGCCAGTGATAGGCCTGGGCGTGGGGCTCCATGCCATTCCTGGTGGTCACATACACAAATCAGTTGCTTTTGTGACTCTCAGCATGGCCTGAGCAAGCAGGTCTATCCAATCTTTGACTCCATTGCAGGGGTCCCCTTTTTGATGAAGATATAAGGAAAAAAAAAAAAAAAACTTAGAACCAAAGGGCCCTTGACCCATAAGAAGAAACCAGGAGTCAAATCTAGTCCTGAGTGTGTACAACACCTATTTCTTTTCCAGTCAGCATGTGAGGTCCAGTACAGAGTAACAGAGCTGCCATATAATTGTAAGGGACTCCTAATTTTCCCACAACCTACATCTTTCTGTTGTACAGCTTTCCCCAGATATGCATTTCCAGTGTCACCTGCCAATGCTTCCCTTGACCAGACTTTCATGGATGTATAAGGAAAGGACCCATGGACAGTACCTAGGTCCCTTGCTTTCACATACCTTGTGTGTTCCTCGCCATCCATCAGCCCACAGCACCAGAGTCCTGGGCACAGCCAGGGGCCTCTTCCCCTAGACAGAGGTGACAGACAATCAGCTCTTGCTAGACTGCTTTAGCCACAAGCATGAGAACAGGCTGTCTGTGAGACAGAAATGGCCTTGGGGCGCTCATCTATCTGCCAGCCTTAGTATTAGTAGGAGAGGCTGCTGCATCTTTTGCCCATCACAGCCCACCACCGTGGTCTCTTGAGATCAAGTAATGTGTCCCCTCCCAATGGAAACATCTCTGCTGTGGGAAAAGCTTTGGTGGCCTTTGAAAAAATGAGCACACTTCTGCTGACATTCACTTTATAAGAATGAAGAAAATCAGGGTCTGGGATGATCACTCCGTTGGGCAAGTGTTTGACTTGAGCACAATGCCCAGAGTGTACATGAAAAATATCTGGGCCTGGTGTCATGTTCTTATCATTACAGCATTGGAGAAACCAAGACAGGCAGATCCTTGTGCTCCCTAGGCAGTCAGTCTATGTGGTCATTATGTATGACCCTGTCTCAAAACACAAGGTGTACTGCAGCCAAGGGAGGACAGCCAAGGTTGTCCTCTACCTGCCTCCACATGCATGCACTTGAACGCACACACACACACATTCATGCACAAATGCGCATGCACACTCACTCACATAGCCATACACATGTGCACATATACTCACAGAGATGCATAGAAAAAAAAAAGGAATAAAGAACACAAGAAGAGTCAGGTAGGGGAGTATCCTAGTTCCCAAAGATGTGCAATCTGCTTCCAGAGAAAACAAAGGCAAAGGTGATGGCATTTGCAATGAGCCATCAGTCAGCACGGCTAAGGAAGACGCACACTGCATATATTGGAGCAGGTGCTTGTCGGGCAGGGAAGTTCAGAGTGCCTGGGACCTGCTGATGTTCACAGAGTCCTATCAGGCACGAGAACTGGTTATGGATCACTAACAAATCCCTCGAGAGCTACCCACACAATTAAGGGTGGCTCATTGCACAGCTTCTGTAACCTTAGGCCTCATCTATGCTAATGCACAAAAAAACATGTGACGTTATGACCATCATTAAAACTGAAATGAAAACTTACAAAAAAATAAATCAGACCTTGGCACTGTGTTGAGCCGGGAGGCACCAATTCCACGGGATGTCTTCTAATTGGCAGGAGAAACGAGCTCTGACATTGGAATGCAGGCTCAGTTTGGTTTATTTTAATGCCCTTTGAATGTTGAAGCTATCAATTTGAACAGACCATTTTAATGCACTGCTTGCGGGGGAGTAGGACTCTAATAAGAGATCGTTAACTACAGACTCTTTTTAATATTAGTTTTTCCTTCCCAGATACTTTCTACACTACTAAATGGGATAAATTGGGTAAGATGTATGTCTGGATCCCTCTGATGGCAGCTACTGTTCATAAACAATGGGCTTTATTCCTCATTTAGCTCTCACACATTTCCAGTGGATGAAAGCCAGGAGGAATCAGTCTGTGTAAGTGTGTACACACACTCATGCTCACACCCCAGAAACTGGAAAACACCAAACCAAGTAGACAAGCAAGAAGAAGATATTTCACTTGGCTGCATGTCACAAAACATTTCTAGAAGCAGGTTGGGGCTGCAGCTCAGTGGTAGAACTCCTGCCTAATATACATGAAGCTTTGGGTTTGATCCCCAGCATTACAAAATAAACAAAAAAGAACTTAACAGGAAAAGGAAGAAAGTGTTCCATGCCCCCAATGAATGGAGAGTCTGCAGCAAGGTTAACAATTTCCTATCAACAATAGGCTAGCACGGATTTAAAAAAGAAATGATGCAGTGAGAAGTTAGGATTTTAAATTTTACTTTCTGATACATTCATTATGTTTGGATGCCTGTACTATTTGGGCCATGGATTTACTGCACCTGTCTGTCACTTGGCCTTTCTAGGAAACACGCTGCAGTGCCCCCTGACTTGTCTTTTCTGACTAGTCTGACAGTGGGTTACTAAGAGTCCTGTGGGCTGTTCTGAGAGCCCCAGCACTTTGCAGATGGTAGATGCTCTTAAAGGAAATGCCAGGAAACAATCTCTGGAACAATTCCACTCATGGCAGCCAACAGGGTGGCAGGCGGCAAGTCAGCATCAGCCCTGCTTTGTCATGGGAGACGTTTGTGTTTGCTGCTCTCTATCATCCTTCCACCATTGCTAGATAACAACACCACCCCACCTGCCCCATCCCCTCCTCCTTGTTGCCTTGGGTGGGATGCTGGAACTCCAGAGCCATCTATGTTCCAGACCCCATTCAACTAGGCAAGGTTACCTGATAGTATCCTAGGAGATGCAGATGGTCCCTGCAGGATTGTTTTGTCCATGTCTTGTTTCATCAGGGACCAGCATTTGGAAAGAAAGCAGTCTTTGTGTTCATACACAAAAATTCACTGCATCTCTTGGCTCTCTTGAAAGCAAGTGACTGCTGCTATGTTTGAAGAGAGACTGGCTAACAGGAAGCCATATCCCTTCCCTGAGCATCCCTCTTGCTTCATGGATTGCCTAGCACAGGGCTCCCCTCAGTGGGCACAAATGTCTTCACCAACAATGCTGACAAGAGAAAATGTTGGATTCCAGGTGATAGCCAGTGAACCTTTAGTCAGTAATGATGGAAAGGTGGTACCAAGGTCTGCATCTGTGGGGATTTTACACAAAAAATGGCAATGCTTTATTTTTGTCTTTTTAAATTTTCCTTTTCACAAACTGTCCAATTGTTTTATTTTGTTTTAAGACAAAGTCTCAGTCTGTCACGGAGGCTGACTTGGAACTTCTCTCAGAATCACAACGTTCTTACTCTAGTCGCCCGTGTGCTGGGATTATAGGGCCATATCACCATGGCTGATTTAAAACTGCTTTCAAGGACATTTTAAAACACAATAGTTATTAGGGGCCCAGGAAGATTTAAGATATTCTCTGCTTCTGGAAGCTCACTACAGTTAAATAAATTTCTTGGGCCTCATTTATTTGAGTTCTGAAATTGATTATCCAGTGACGACAATATTAATCACAATTTCAGATTAATTTCCACTACTGAGAACAGATCACGTATCACAAATACCAGCAGCTCTAAAGCATCCCACCTAAATCTCAGCAAGTAAACAAGGTGACTGGGCCTCCAACTGCTATCTGGACACCCCCCCACACAACTGTCAAAGGGGGAAGTTCCTGGTGGGCAGGCATCCAGAGGGCAGCAGATGGGCAGCGTGTTGTCAGGCATCCATTCTCAATGTGCATCTGCCGTGCTCTCCTTTCCCTCCATCCCACTCCAAGCTCTCCAGAGGAAAGTGGGAACCCTTCACATACAGTCAATCAGACTGCCAGTAGTAAAGACTTGTGTTGTCCCGCTGGAGTGACCCCGCACAATGGAACACTGGCAGCTCTTTGACACAGTTCTATTGTGAGCAACCAGAAGCCCTTGAAGTCCCTTGGCTGAAGGGAAAAAAAAAAAAACCTAAAAGCATTTCACAAACCAATGGGCTAGGGCAGCAGTGTCTTTAAAATTGTTTGTCAACAAAGCTTTTGTCTTCATTAGCAAAACTCAAATCTGGGTCACTAAGTGACCACCAGGTGCCCATAGGGCTCAGACCCACTTAATTGGAGTTAACTGGGCTTCCTCAGAACGGTTTGTTTGCAGCATCTTCCTGAAGGTCACATGGGAATTCAAGAGATGAAGGAGGAAGGAGACATGAAAAGTAAGTCCTGGTCAGGGCTGATTGGAAACAACTGAGAGAGCCAGATCACTACTTTTAGTTATTTATTTGTTTGTGGGTCGGGAAGTGTGGGTTCTCAGCAGGAAGGGTGGATACAGCTTCATTGTAGAAAGGGATTGCGGGGAAGGGGGATGGGAGGAAGGGGTGAGGAGGCTGCTGTGGATATGTAGGGAGAGGTTTGCTAAGCATGCAGCCTTTCAAATTGCTTCTGGACCCTCTTCTACAAGTAAGGTCCCACCCCACCCCCAACCTCTTAACTGCTAATGACATTGATCTCTACTTTGAGTACATGGGCACCTTCTAAAATGAGTACCATGCCTTACAAGCTCACCACCTCATGCCGTTTCTCAGCTATACTCTGTCTACTCGGGGTGTTGCCTAAGCCTCCCCCAGGTCCAGATCTCCATCCTCCCTCCCCTCACTGCATGCCTTACACCCATTCATATCAGGCCGTGTCTTTGATGGGAAATTTCCAAGACTCTTTATTGTCTCCTGAGCAATTTGTAAATTCCTTGAGCTTCTAGTTTTCTCCTGGTTCAGCCCAGATCCACCCAAGGAGACAATAGGCTTCATATGCGTTCTCTCCCTGTGGCCATGCTTCCCTGTTCTCTCCATGACCTTCACTTTTTTGACACCCTCCCCATGACATTTAAGCTCTAGCTTTTGCATCATCTCTTGAAATTCCCTCAGTGCTAAATTACCCATCCTTTAAATTCTTACAAAACAACAGCACAGTAAGTCAATGGTTCTTTCTAACATTTCTTGTTCTTTAGTTGTTTGTATCCATTTTATAATTTCTACTGTGTGCCCACCTCAAGGGCCAGTGTACTGCCTTAGGCATTCCCACAGAATCAACATAGCCCTACAGGATGAAGACTGGTTGAATGAATAATTAATTATTGATGTTAATAATTAATAGTTAGTCAATTAATGGTTATACTGTAAGACCTGGCCATCAGACAAAAATCAAACTGTCTGCTAATGCCATATCGCCCATTCTTTTGAAAGGCTGCCATGTAGTTTTTTGGCCAGAAAGAGTCAGTAACAAATGCTTACCCAAACTGGATGGTCCTTTCTCTCTGAATGCAGAAACTCTGGTCCTTCTCTCTGTTATAGGGTGTTAGGAAGTGAGGCTTAGGTAATGAGATCAGAGTTCTTGTGTATGGGATTCACACTATTGTTAAAAGAAACCTCAGAGTCCCCTACTCCTTCTAGGAAGAGGATTTCCTTAACCAACTACTGAATGTGCCAATACCAAGACTCCTCATCTTCCAGACTAAGAAATCAACTGCTTTCTTTGAGATACTCAATTTATAGTGCTTTGTTCCAGCATCTTAAACAAGCTAAAATACCCACACATATTTCATCAGACTGAGAAGAATAGCCAAATTATTAATGATATTTATTAGACAGATCTATATGAATGATAGTGATTTTAATTGAGTTTTTATATAACAAGAAAATAAAGGAAAGCAATAATCCAATGTTAGAGATATTGAGTGATTCCATTGTTCAAAAGTGCCCAGCTGTCCTGAGGCTCAACACAATCCTTTTCTCTTTTTATACAGTTCATCATGGCTAATGCGGATTTTGTAGCTGCTTGTTACAAAGCTCATACCACAAGCCTAGTCAAGGAAAGATATGTTCTCTGAGGCATTTAGGTAATTTACACCCAAGAGATAACTGAAGTGTGTGTGTTGGTGTGGTGTGTAGTGTGGTATGTGGATTTGTGTGATTTTGTATGGATTCTGTGTATGTACTGGTATGTTCACATGGAGGCCAGGGGTGAACCTCAGGTGTTGTTCCTTAGGACACCATCTATCTTGATGTTTGAGATCAGTCTCTCACTTTTATCTGTAATCTGTCAATTTGGCCATGTTGGCTGGTCACTGATCCCAAGGGAGCCATTGACTCTGACTCCCCTGTAGTAACTTGCTTTCTAAATGGAGATCAAAGGTCCTGGGCCTTAAGGTGTAACATCCCTCCTCTAACTTATCCTGAGTCCATCTTCTGATGCACATGCCCCCTTTTTTCCTTTCCTCTCCACCAATGGGAAAGCTCTCCCGAAACCTCGTGGCTCCCTGATGAAAGACTTTGATGAACTAGCTATAATTATCTTGCTTGAAAAGGAAAGTGCTTTTATTATTTGTTTTAAATCACTCTGACTTGCTCTTAGTAGCATGTGAAGCCCAGGCTTTATTTTACCTGTCCCATGACATGGTCAGGCATGTACAATGCTCAAGGCAGTTCTCAACCTGGTCAGTGAGGTTGGCTTCTTTCAGAAAAATAATACATATGCTTTCATTGCCCTTTGGTTCAAATAAAACTATGCTGAATTGTTTCTCCAGAAATATATAAACTATCAATCACATAACAGCAAGATCCAGCTTCTGTTGCAGAATTTCTCAGGGGGTCTGAGAAGGTTCATAAGGCTCCTTTTGTTCTTCTGTTCTCTACTTCCTACTGAATCTCTGACTTCTCCATGAGACTATGTTAAGAAATGTAAAGTGTGATTGGAGCAGGATCTGCACCAGGCCAGCTTGAGAAATTGCTGGATGTGGTAAGACTGTGTTCTCCTCAGCTTGCCAGTATACTATATAAGCTCTGTGGTCTTTGACTTTGATGACTACACATCCTAAGCCTTCAGAGTTAAGACAGGATCTTACTTTGGAAGACATATAAGTGTATGGATATTGCCCCTCTGTTTACCTTAACTGTTGAGTGAAGGCTTTATGTCTATTGAAATCTCAAAAGAAGACATAAAAGCAGCATTAGTCAAGGACCCTGTCCAGTTCATACTATACTGTTTCTGGAACCATCCTGTAGCCAGAAGTTTCTGGCCCATGTGGCCCAAGGTCCAGACTTGCAGTCGCACAGCCACTTAGCCCCAAATAATCACACAAAAGCTTATATTAATTACAAACTGTTTAGATTATGGCTCAGGTTTATTGCTAGCTAGCTCTTATAATTTAACTCATTTCTATTAACCTATGTCTTACTATGTGGCTAGTGGCTCTACCTGTATTCTATTACATTTTGCTGTCTTGGGTGGTAGCTCCCAGCATCTCCTTCTGACTCCAACCTTCTTCTCCTTTATCTGTGCTTGGATTTCCTCCTACCTCTAAGATACCTTACCACAGGACAAAACAGTCTTTTATTAACCAATGGTAATTCAAAGCATATAGAAAGACATCCTATATCACCCTGCTTCTTTGAAGAGCTAAGTACCAAAGGAAATTAGAATTCTTTCAACAGCACAGGAATCAATCCAGTGACTCTGGATGATACCAGTTTCCAACTTTATTCATTCAACTGTAGGCATCTGGGCACTGCTCTGTCCTGCATTGTGTATGAAAAGGCTGATGACACAAGTCTCCTGGGAATATATCATAACTTTCCTCCATTAAGCCTTTCTCAGGTCCAGTTTCCTCATCCAGAATAAGAAACTTAGATTAGATGCTGTCAAATTTAAATTAACACAATCAATCTGTATTTAATTTTACTATCAACTGTGATTTAAAAAAAAAAATAGCTTCTTAAACTGAATTTTGGGAAAAGATAAGATAGACATTTGGTCTCCAACTAATATTGTTCCTTCACAGTTTCTCTGTAAGGTGATGAGTGAGGTAGGGTTGACAGTTGTAAAGAAGGCAGGTCAGTGAATAAGCCCTTAAGCTGACTCAGAAGCTTCTGGCATTTCAAAAATACCCTTGAGTACTGGCTGATCCTTGAGCTGATATTTTGTGTCATGACCACACCGTCGTCTTAGAAAGAACGTTAGATGTTACTTTCTCTGTTAGTATCGCTGCCTGGAAGGCACGTTGTCTCTCAGAGCTCACCCCTCAGAGACCAGTTATAATACTTGAAATACTTGAAAAGGCATGTGCTTGAGAGGGGCAGGAAACCTCAGCTGAGCAAGAACTCAGGCATGGAAGTGTGACATGGAATCAAGTTCCCCAAGAAATATAAAACAATTTGACTCCTCTTATTTATTTCTACCTAGTTGTTTCCCAAATATCATGTGTGTGCATGTTAAGAATATGCAGGTGTACATGTGTGTGGATATTCACTCATATATATAATATAATAATTATAATATATATTAACATGGAATGGAATGGCCAAAGGACAACCTCAAGTGTGGTTCCTAAGTCATCAGCCGTCTAGTTGTTATTTGGTTGTTTTTGAGACGTCGTCTTCATTGGCCTAGAGCTTGCCAAGTGAGCTAGGCTGTCTGCCCCAGGACTCTTCCTAACTCACAGCCACATTACGGGAGTTCACGGACACGTACTACCACACCGGGTATTTTTAATGAGGATCCTGCTAATAGAGCTCAGGTCTTTCCTGGCAAAGCAAGTACTACTGTGATTGAAACACCGCCCCAGTCTCAGTGGGCGGATAATCATGTTCACCCCTCAAAACAGAAGTGTCTTCTGTGGGAATCTTAACTCATTTACAGCTCTCTTCTGCAGAACTTTCCAGATGAAAAGTGATTTTCTAAAAGGTTCTGAGGAACAGAGCCATTCCTTTAGAAGCTGCTTTTTAACAAATTAGCAAATCAAAGATTTTTTTTTAAAGATGAAAACAATGCTAGCAAGAAAAATGGGTGCATCCATCTGCAATCTTAGAATTTCCTATGTGGTGAAAATATATTTCCCAAGTCATCAGAGTCAAAACCATGCAACTCCCGGGAGAGGCAGAAACAAACGCTTTTCTCCCAAGGTTAGTGTCATGTGATTGATCGTAAAAGTGGTAGATTTATTATAATTTCTCTGTGAGTTTTTTTTTTTTTTTTTTTTTTGCCATTGTTAGCTTCTTCTGAAGCATGAAACACCGCCAGAGGCAGGAACCCAGGCTTAATGACCCAAGCCTCAGAGCCGAGAGAACATTTCCTCAGTTTCTGTTCACTTGGCAATGTGAAAGTCTTTGAATGCTAACGCATTATGCTGCAGTATTTGAAAACAAACAGCTTGGCTTAAGTACAGCAGGGATTGTTGCTTTAGTTACTCAAAAGATCATCTCAACCCTCTTCTGTTTTTAAGGAAGTTTTAAGACTCATTTTATAAATCATATTTAGCTTTTTTTTTTTTATTAGAATCGGATATAGCAGTTGGCGCCACTAATGGATCTGATGTGTTTCTGCTGGTGTCCCTGAACTAAATTGCTGTAACTAATGTGGCAGTGTCTCTTTTTATAACTGTGAGCTGCTGAAAAGCAAAAGAGAAATTTGTCTAAAGTCAAAATATTAACAGTTTTATTTATTGCAAGATGTCAAGAGAGAAGAGTATAATTTCTGCCGGATTCAAGACCATAATGAGACTTCTCATGGGGAGGCTTTTCACAGCAAGACTCCCTGTCTGCAAACTCAAGGGAACATAAAAAAGCAAAGCATTGTGTTGATTGAAAAATACTAGGTGACCCTTTAGAAGTCAAGATGACCATGAATTCAGTCATTTCAACCACAGTTTTTGTCTGTCTTGCCAAAGCATGCATGCCCTGGGTACCAAACCTCATGGACCAGGAGCAAGTCCTCTGTGAGATACTTCCTGCCATTCTTCCTTCATCCTTCCTGTCTTACCCATTTTCTTTTGAGTTCATCTGGAAAAATAGTGTTGTTTTGAATCATTAGGAGAATATCAAGTGAGCCAGAGTGACGGAATACATATGTGCTCAAAAATAATGGATGATGGTTCTCAGCAGTGGAACAGACCAAAATTTCACACAAGGGTTTTATTGAAATTTTAGAAAGAAAAAAAAATGCTTGATTTGTATGTGTTTTTCAAAATAGGTTGTTTTTTTTTTAATTTTCCTTAAACCAAGTATGGTGGGGTACACCTATAATCCCAGGGTTCATGAGGCTGAAGCAGAGGGATTGTGAGTTTGAGACCAGGTCAGGCTAGCATTCTATTTTTTAAAGCTGTCTGGTATCCTGTGGCTATTTGATATTTGTTGATAGGAATAGTACTAAGAATATATTAAATGCATCCTAAATAGCTCAAAACTGAAGACCTCTATATGTTCACATCCTTGTATTCAATGTGGATTATTATAGGGGCACACACCCTCACACCTTTACCTCTATCGTCCAGACACACATTTTGAAAGTTTAGGTCTGTCTCTGCATCTCCTTTATGAGAAAATGTGGATGAAGAGAAGCAAGCAGTGGTGGCGAGAAGCCAGCTATGGGGCATACAGGGTGAGTGGAAGTCCCTGCCTATGAAGACACTCAGACCTCTGTGACAGAAGAACCCACAGGTATCCTGAACAGACTCTCCATCGGCTCCCAAGTGTTACCCAGGGCTTTGCACTTCCTAGTATTTTTCTGTCTTCCACACGTTTTTGTACTGTGCTTTTTAGAATCAAGGCAGGCTTGTGATATCTATTGTAAATAACTATGGCAGATGGAATAATCAGCTTTTAAAAAACCCAGGAAGTTGAAAATAACAGAGGCATTTCCAATTTGGATATGCTTGACAAAGGAGGTGAGACACGCAGATGAGTCACAGAAGCTGATGGCATCTCACTGCCAGGTCTAACTTAGGTATGAGTTATGTTTTATGTTTGCTAGAACAAAGAAATACACCACAATGCGAAAACCTGGTGCTTTCAATAATAGATTCTATTGGAAATGTGTTTCAAAAGCAATAGGAAAGCTATCAAGTTTCTGTATTTCCTTTGCTTACTGCTTATTATCCTCTACACACACATCGCAACCCCACATATCCCTGTTTTCAGGCCCCCAAATGATTGTGGGACAGACAGAGAGAAGTCGGGAGGTTTGTGACCATAACGTTCAAAATGACAGCCTGAAAGTTGAGGATTGAACCCTGCAGGAAATGCTTGTATAAAACGGAAGCCCTCCCTCCAGATCCTAACCAACTGCCTGCACAGTGGTATACCATATGTCCCTCCTGATGCCTTCCTACAGGACAGTTCAGCTAGGTGAACCACTGGAATTCACAGAAGACATTTGCTCAATTCCTCCTATTTGTTCTTTCCTGAGGGTGGAAATAAGAGCAAAGCCTTAGAGTAGTGAGTGCACAAGGCTGAAGTCAAGGCTATTAAGGCTGCAGGGCCATAAAAGTAACCACACCAGTCCCATGGCTTTATGCATCCTCAGAGCCATGCTAAAGATGGAATTAATGTTAACAGTATTTTCTATATAATGCAGCATCTCCAAAATACCATAATGCCACATTATCATTGATATAAAAGTTAAGATATTTGCACACTGTTTTTCATACTGAATCTTCAGAATCCAGCATGTGACTTACACTTAATCCACCCATCAGCCTATTCCCACTCAAAGAGCCTCTTGAGTCCCGAGCTAGAATGACCTAGAGCACCCCTAGATGTGTACAGCCGAGAGCCCAGCATCAGCCAAGGACTCTTCTGCTACCTCCCAAAGTGACTTGGAACTGACGCTCCATTTCTTCGTTTAGAAAATAGTAATAATAATACTGCACTGAGCCATTGGGAAGTCTGCACAGTTGCTCACATGAATCACTTAAGTTTGTAGATGACGAGGATTCCACAGCTGCTGGCTGTTGCTATGCAGTTACTGATAACATAGATGTTAATTTGTTTTCTTTTGGTTTTTCAAGAAAAGATTTTCTGTGTAACAGTTCTGGCTGTCCTGGAACTTACTTTGTAGACCAGGCTGGCCTACAGTTACAGAGATCCTCCTGCCTCTGCCTCCCAAGTGCTAGGACTAAGTGTGTGCCACCACGCACACTATTAGCCAGGACTGTTACAAAGGAAATTCTGTCTAGAAAAAAAAAACAAAACAAACAAAAAACAACAACAAAGCAAAAAAAGGCTGTGCTCTAATATTCCAGACTATTTTATTAAATATATATTGCCACATACAACATCTGAAGTTTTCAGTCTACCACATTATCTGTGGATCCACTGAAAAAAATGAAGGTTTACTTTACATGCTTAGAAGAAATGCTCAGGCTAGCAGTCATAGTCCTAAAATGTGGTCATCAAGTATCCCCATTAGCAAATGGACATCTCAGATCTGGGCATTGGGAGCCATCCTTACAAAGGTCCTGGCTTCTCTAGGAAGCAGAGAATATCTACCAGCCTCTGCTGCACACTGCTGCTCTCATGGCTAACCTTGTAACTTACATCAGCAGACAGACTCCAGGCTGCAGATCAATAAATCCACAGTCCAGGCTTCTGTTGAGGCTTCTTCATCTATGGGTAGACAAGAGGTTCTTGCAAGCAGCTGGAATCTTCCTCAAATGGAAAAAAAAAAAAAAAAAAAAAAAAAAAAAAAAAAAAAAAAAAAAAAAAAAAAAAAAAAAAAAAAAAAAAAAAAAAAAAAAAAAAAAAAAAAAAAAAAAAAAAAAAAAAAAAAAAAAAAAAAAAAAAAAAAAAAAAAAGAAAAAAGCATTCTTAGTTTCTTTAATTACACTTGGTGAAAGCAAGGCATGTTTAATCTTCTAGATGGCCCCTCAGATTAAAATTAGATTCTCAAATCTGCATAATAAAAGTAATGTTGTGAAAGGAAAAGGATTAAGTGTGGAGAGGTGATTGTATCTGCTGGAGCCAGTGAGGCAGCCCTGGCTGGACAGCTCAGCACACTGAAGCATTCTGCATTTCTATGGGGCAAGGCAGTAGAATTTAAATTTTATGTGCAATTAGCTTCATGTTGATGTACAGTTTGTAGCTCTGTTTGGGCATAAAACTGAGAATGAGCCTTTTGTGTAATTTCTTTAGTATTTTTGTGAGCGTGGGGACACCAAAGAGGAAAGAAAAATCTGCCTCCCTGAGCCCAAAATGAGCAAGCAACAGAAAATAAATAGGACTCACCACCCCTCAAAGCCAATCAGTTGCATCAAAAGATCTCTGTGAGTTTCCAAGCCAAACACAAAGTTCCTCCCTTGTGCCCTCCTCACTGAAGTTGTTAGTTCTGGAGAGACAAGGTCAGGAGAAGGGATGGATGAACACTCTGACAACATTTCGAAGCATTGCTTGAAAATGGGAGCCATTGCCTAGGCAGCTAGTGAGAAAGGGATGTGAAAGTACCTCACATGAACAAAGGAAACAAATGTGTGTCACAGTGAGCCCAAGCTGGAATGCAAGTAAGTTCCCATGTCCTCAAGTCATCCCATGCCTCACTATGAAAGGAGAAGGGAGCCTCTGCCCTGACAGGCACGCCAATCTATCTCTAGCCTCATGTACCAGTTAGCCTAGGAGAATCTTAAAATTTTGCTTTCTCATAATCTTTTGCTCACATTGTACCCCACTTATGAGCAGAATGAAATGTTTATTTGTGGACAAAGAGTAACAGGTTTAAGATTCACACCTTTAATTTATGCATGTGTGTGTATGATGCTAACTCCCCACTCTTTTTTGGAAGCTGAACCTTGCAAATTCAGCCAAACTAGCTAGCTGGGGAATTCTATATGCCTAGCTCCCCAGAGAGGCATTAAAAGAGTGCACCCCCATGTAGGCTTTCATGGTTGCAAGAGAAGCACTTTCCCTATCTCCTCACACCCAGAATCGCACCTTTTGTGGTGACCATTACCTTTCCTCACAGTGACTTCCTGGGACTTTAGCCATCACTGAAGATGTGTTTGGACCTCACAGCCACCGTAAGAACAATTAATTTGTCCAAGCGCCTCTCTGATGCTAACTGTGAGCATCAGCTAAGAAAACTGCTCAGAAGAAAGAAGTGCTAAATACTATTTGCCACAGGGAAGCTGCAATTCTTCCGCTCTTTGAAATTCTAGGGACAGTACCGTCCATTAGTTCCTGTGAGCTGAGACAGAATGCTGGCTTAAAGTGTTATGTTCTAAAGTCTTAATGGCCATATGGAAAAGTTTCAGGGACATGTGTAGATTGTTAATATGGCACAAGAGAGTTATACTCTCATTGGAATTTTCCTGATTTGCCAGCGGACTGCCAAAAACATGTTTAATATAAAAAGACAGTGGAAAGGGGATGTACATGTCACCCAGGACACTCTTTATGGGGCTCATTTCCCCTTCCACCATTCTCAGATTGATTCAAAGCTTCTGAGAGACAGAGCCAGCTATTCTGTATACTAAATCCAAGTCACAGACTCCACTGTGTCACATGAGCCCCCCCTTGGCTGAATGAGTGCATGTGGGAGCTGGAGGGTAGGTCACAGGTTGACCCCTCTGCTGTGGTCCCTTTGATACTGTCTCTCATTTGCCTGTGTTGACTCTTACTGTGATTCAGTTGGACACAGCCCATGGCATTCTGGGTATCCTGAGAAGTCATCCTGTGAGTCAGCATCTCTGCATTATTTCACCTAGATAACATAGAGTTGTAAGAGAACTGCTGTGATGTAACCGGCATATTTATATCCCAGATGTTTCATTCATTTGTTCATCTGTTCACTCAACTTTTGGTGGTTCTGTAGATGGGCGTCATGCACATGAGGCAAGAGTTACAGCTAAGGAGAGAAGTGTGCTCCCACCCTCCTCCGTGTCCGGCTCAATCTTATCCCCGTCCCACCCCATTCATCTACCCAAGCATTCTCCTGAGTACCTTTCTCTTCATTTAACTTCAGTGTTAATATTTTATCAAAGAAGTACTTGCTCATTATATAGTTTGAAGTTTAAATGGCCCCAAACTGCTCTCTTTCCTTATTCCAGTCAAATCACTTTTTTGATCTTTCACGGTTTCTCTATTTACCAAGGAAGTGATTAGACTCCAGCCTTGCTCTCTTCACTGCCCAGACCAAGTCAAAGCGTGATCAATTGACCATAAGAGATTATTAAACATTCCACACACTTCTGACCTTGTTAAACTTTTTAAAGATGCTCTGGGGTACAGATGTGATAGATGGTTCCTCACAGTCAGACACCTCCCTAGCCAGGCCCTCAGTTGACACCTCCCTAGCCAGGCCCTCAGTAGGCACCTCCCTAGCCAGGCTCTCACAGACAGACACCTCCCTAGCCAGGCCCTCAGTAGACACCTCCCTAGCCAGGCCCTCAGTAGACACCTCCCTAGCCAGGCCCTCAGTAGGCACCTCCCTAGCCAGGCTCTCACAGACAGACACCTCCCTAGCCAGGCCCTCAGTAGACACCTCCCTAGCCAGGCCCTCAGTAGGCA
>PVIH01015228.1:0-50493 GCA_004025045.1 Sigmodon hispidus
ACTGAGTCTTCCACTTCAGAGATTCTATCTTCCATCTCTTGAACTCTGTTTGTTATGCTTGTATCTGTGGTTCCAGCTTTTTTCTTCAGATTTTCTATTTCCATCTTTGCCTCATTTTGTGCCTTTTTTATTGCTTCCATTTCAGCTTTTATTTCAGCTTTTAGTTCCTGGCATGTTTCTTTCATAGATTTGTTCATCTTTTCCAATTTTTTGCTTGTATTTTCTTCTATTTCTTTAAGGCTATTTTTCATACCTTCTTTGAGAGCTTCGATGATCATCAAAAAGGAATTTTTTGTGTTGCTTCCTTCTGTTTCCTCTTCATTGCTTAGTTCAAGTCTTGTATTTGTAAGATCGTCACTCTCTTCTGGAGTTACCATGTTGTTCTTTGTATTATTATGTAATTTTTTGCACTGATGTTTGCCCATGGCTTCAGTGGTTCACGATTAGATGGCTCCTGGTCAGTTGTGGCACTCGGGCTTGTATGCCTCCTGTCACCTCTCTGGGCAGGGTCTTAATCTACCCTTCAGAGACCCCAGAAGTTATCTATTCACTCAGTTTGAGGTCGAGGTGGGTAGCCGTGCAAATTCCCTCAGTAGCAGCTCTGTGTATGGTGACAGGCAAACTTTATCTGCACCTGCTACAGAGTTCGCTGGGGCTTACTCTGCAGACAGCACTGGGTCCCGGAAGTGGAACAGGAACTGTTGGGAGCTCAACTCTCCCTCCCTGGCTGGGATATGGGTGCTTGGGCCTGGTGACCCCTCCCCACCTCTGGGCGGGGTCTGAGTCTGTCCTTCAGGGACCCCTGTAGTTATCTGTTCGCTCAGTTTGAGGTCGAGGTGGATAGCATTGCAAATTCCCTCAGCAGGAGCTGTGGGTATGGTGACAGGCAGAGTTTATCTGCCCCTGCTACAGGTGCACTGAGAATCTGCCCATACATTTTTTTTTAAAAAAAATTAATTTAAAAAGTTTTTTTCCCCATACCCACAACTGTTCCCCTCCTCCTCCTAGTCCTTCTTAGCCTCCCCTAATCCCATCATCCCCCTACCCATTCTCCAGGGAGGGCAGGGAATCCTAAGGTGAGTTAATTGGGTCTGGCATATCCAATTGAGGTAGGTTGGAGTCCCTCCCTCCAATGTCAAGACTGAGTAAGGTGTTCTTCTATAGGGAATGAGCTCCAAGAAACCAGATTATGCACTAGAAACTACTCTGATCCTGCTACAAGAGACTCCACAAACTGCCCCCCCCCCAGAAAAAACAACCTAAACCTTTAGAGAGTTTATTTCTTTCCCCTGAAAGTTTCTCAGTGGTTGCTTTTGATTTAGTGAGATTCCAATAGCTCCCATTAGCCATCTCTTTGGGTCTTTTTCTTATGATCTTGATCCCTTTGTTCATATACACTCTCCTCTCTCTCTTCAGCTGGACCAGGAGCCCGACCTGGTTCTTAGCTATGGATCTCTGCTTCTGCCTCTATCCATTGGTGGATGAAGGTTCTATAATGACACCTAGCATGGTCATTCATTTGATTATAGGTGAAATCCTGTTTAGACACCCTCCCCACTATTGCTTGGAATCCTAGCCAGGGTCATCTTGTGGGCTCTTGGATGTTTCCATAGCACCAGATTTCTTTCTAACCCTACAGTGGCTCTATATCATGATTTCCATTTCTTGGTTCTTCCTCTCTGTTGCTTCTCCCACTTAAACACATCATTCTCTCAAGATCTCTTCCCACCTCTCCTTGCTCACTCCCCTTTATGATCCCAGTTTACTCAGGAGATCTTCTCTATTTCCCTTTCCCAGGGGATTCCTAGATATCTCTCTTAAGTTTCTTCTGTTATCTAGGTGTTCTGGGGGTTGTGGTTTTTCTGGTTATCCTTTGCTTTATGTCTAAAATCCACTTATAAGTGAATACATACCATGCCTATCTTTCTGGGCCTGTGTTACCTCACTCAGGATAATACTCTCCAAATCCATCCATTTGCCTACAAATTTTAGAATTAGGAATTTTTTTTTCTGCTGAGCAACATTCCATTGTGTACATGTATCACAATTTATTTATTCATTCTTTAGTTAAGGGGTATCTAGATTGTTTTCAGATTCTGGCTATTACAAATAATACTGCTATGAGCATAGTTGAGCTGATGTCTTTGGGGTAAAAATGTTCATCTTTGGGTTATATGCCCAATAGTGGAATACTGTAAAAAGTTTCGGGCCAGACTTTCTGATCTAGTCCAGAGGTTCAGTACCACTCTCAGCTCCACTTAGCCTCAAATAATCACACACATGCTTATATTATTTTGATGCTGATTGACCTAGGGCCCAGGCATATAACTTGCTGACTTCTTCATCTGACCTCTACCCATCTTGTTCAGTCATGTGGCTCAGTACCTTTTCATTTCAACTTCTTTCCTTTGCATGTCCTGGAAGCTCTAGTGACTCTGGCATCTGTCTCTGTTCTTCCTGTACTCAGAGTTTTCTTAGCCTTGTAGCTAGCCCTGCCCATATTTTCTCTCTGCCTTCTAGCCAATCAGCTTTTTATTAAACTAGTAGACAGGACAAATATTTACAACACACCATAATCCCACTACAGTAGAATTGCTGGATCTTTGGGGAGATTGATTCTCAGTTTTATGAAGAACAGCCATAATGCTTTCTAAAGTGACTGTACAAGTTTACACTTCCACCAAGAATGGAGGAGTGTTCCCCTTGGTCCACATCCTCTCCAACATAGGTTGTTATCTGTGTTTTTGATCTTATCCATTCTAACAAGTGTAAGATGGTATCTCCGTGTTCTTTTTGATTTACATGTCCTTGATGGCTATGGATGTTAAGCAATTCTTTTTTTTTTATTTTATTATTATGAACAGAGAAGTCACACTTTCTATCCTCGTATATCCTTATTCAAGGTCCCTTCCCCCTCCCACCACATCAGGCCATTCTCTCTTCTCCACAACTCCCCATCCCCTCCCTGGGCAGGCGGCAGGCAATCTCATGATCCCACTGCCCCAATATTGCTTAGTTCAGCTTCCACTCCTGGCAGATCCAGTTTTTTCCCCCTCAACCTCAAGACTGAGTCAGGTGTTCCTCTAGGGGGAGTGGGATCCAAGGAGTCAGTCCAAGGTGTTTCTGATCCCAAGCTGTTCAGTGGTTGTGTTTTGGAATGTTAAGCAATTCTTTAAGTGACCCTCTCATACAGTTTTGCTTATTCTTGACAGCTCTGAGATATCACTGCAGCAATAACAAGTATATGTCAAGCTATTTTCCAAGAATGGAAAGGACTTGATGGCCTCTGGAAACTGGGTTCCACAGATTCCTTTTAATTATTATTCTAACATATACACACACACACACACACAAACACATACACACACACACACACACACACACCAGTTTGGCATACATTAGGGTGGGGGGGAAGAGGACCACTAAATAATCAAGGGATTTGAAGATGTGTGAAATCCCTGAGAATAGTCATTCAATTTTCTACAGCTAATGTGACAAGGATGAAAGGATGTTAACTCAAAAAGTGTCTTACTTTTATTAATGCTCCAAAAAGGTTTTTAAAAATTAATTTGTTGTACCACAGAGAAGTGACCTTCATTTGAAAAGATTATAATAATGGCTAAGTATCACATGTCAACACAATGATGAGAACTATGCTTTGGTCTACGCAGGTACCCAAACTGTACAGAGTATGCATTTCCCCTGTCTACATCCTGGCTAGAGATTTGTATTAAGCAATGCAATCTAGTATAGTTGGAGAGCAAAGCTCATTGGTAATCTTTATTTTTGTGTGGTAAGAGTGTTACAATATCTAAAATTCAAAGCTATAGTCATAGTGCTAGGTTCATATCAATTCCTCACTTTTCTCACTCTTTGGATCTTATTATTATTATTTTTTAATCTCTAGAGGTTATTTAGCACCATGTGCAAGCATCAGCCTTCAGCACAGGTACAAAGATGCACACTGGGTAGCCTTAGGAGGATCGTGTTTAGAAAGCTAAGTGTAAGAAATAACAAACATGTAAGAAATGAAGAAGAAATTCAGGCTCTGGCAGACTGGGCCTGTTCTACTTGAGATATGACTTTCCTGTTCTCTT
This sequence comes from Sigmodon hispidus, assembly GCA_004025045.1. NCBI lineage: Eukaryota > Metazoa > Chordata > Mammalia > Rodentia > Cricetidae > Sigmodon > Sigmodon hispidus. The sequence goes on from PVIH01015228.1 coordinate 4,098, forward strand.
ATCCAGGACTTTGGGTTACTCCAGAGAGAACACATTTGAAAGAAACTGTCACCAGAAGTTTAATAAGAAGCATTAAATATTTTATTAAACTTCATGTATAAAATATATTATTATAATTTTATTTTAAATAACCAAACACAAAAAATAAATGTGATAAAATTTCTAATTTACTTTATAACAGATCAAATAATTTTAACAGAAACATTTTCTTTGTTAGAAGTATAAAATTTGAAAGATGGCTGGATTTCCATTAAAATTTATTTATGAAAGAACATTCAAAAACAGGCGGAAATAACCAAAAAAAGTATAGGAAATGAGCCTACAGTTTAGGATTAGATTAACATTTTAAACATTAGAGATTGAAAAGGTTGTTAGGTGTCCAGCCGGAAGCACCCACTGGGATGGATGTGTTTCTCATGATCCAGTGCCACAAGATCACTATCTTCATGGACGCTAAGGAGTCGAGTACTGTGTTCGAGCTGAAGAGAATCGTGGAGGGCATCCTCAAGTGGCCGCTGGATGAGCAGCGGCTGTACAAGGATGACATCAGAGCTCCTTGATGACAGAAAAACTGGGCGAGTGTGGCTTCACTAGCCAGACAGCACGGCCACGGACCCCAGCTAAAGTGGGCGTGGCTTTCTGAGCAGATGATGCCTTTGAAGCCCTGAGCACTGAGCCCTTCTCCAGCCCTTCAGAGCTTCCAGATGTGATGAAGCCACAGCATTCTGGAGGCAGTGCCAATGAACAAGCTGCGCAGTGAGGGCCCTAGCCCATCCCCCCTAGAGATCCATTTCCTCAATAAAGAAGATTTGGCTGTCAAAAACAAACAAAACAAAAAGGAAAGAAAAGAAAAGGTAGTCAGGAGGAGAAAGTATGGATACTGTCAGGTCTACTGATTCTAAAGATTGTTAAGCTTATGGAAGATTATAGTAAAGAAATATACTATATAGATCAGTGGTTGACAACCTGTGGATCATGACTTATTTGGGGGTTGAATATCAGATATCTTCCATATTAGATACTTATATTACAATTCATAATATTGACAAAATTACAGTTATGAAGTAACAAATAATTTTATGATTGGAGATCATCATCACATTAGAAATGGTATTAAATGGCTGCAGCATTAAGAAGTTTGAGAACTAGTGATATATAGAGAAAAAGGAAGAGATAATTAACAAAGGAGGTAAAATACAAAGGGCAGAGTATAGGCTTTGTGTGATGCTGATTACTTGCCACAGTAGAGAAGCATATAGACCAATCCTAAAACCCAACCAAGCAATATACAAGCTGATGCAGAATCAATATAAGAAAAGTAAAATATAAGAGAAATTACAAATTAACAAAAAATATCAACAAACAAGACAAACTATAATACAAGTCTATTAGGATAAAAACAGAGCAACCCACATGAGTCCATATTTTCTCATCTGATAGGATGGGCTTTGAATTCCTTTCCTCCTTGTTTTGTAGCAAGCTGCATTGGTGGGGAAAGTGCAGTGTGTGATTCCATTTCAGACCCACAGCACCAGATTTGTGACAGTGCCCTGTAGAGGTTAGATCAGTTAGCATGGGGGTGAGTTTCTGCACAGCTGCATGAATTGAGATGTACTTCTCAGGTCTCCCTTTGCTTCTCTCTCTAGTCTGGTTCAGTGTTTGTGGGGGTGGGTGCGGAGGTGGGATGGGGGTGAGTATGAGCCCTTGGCTGCATGGTAGCATGGCCCCTGGCTCCATCTCCTACATCTTGCTGAAATTCAGCTGACTGCCCAGGCTGAGAAGAGTAGGTGGTTTCACTGCACTTACTGGAGTAGCTTAGTTCCTCTGGGCACCACTTCTCAGCAGCCACTCCCGTCTGCATCCTCATCAGACTTATGAGTTCACTTACAGACATTTCATCTTGCAGGAATAAAGATTGTTGTATATGCTCTTGTCTATTTTCTATTACCAAATTTCATTGATTTCTGTATAATTTTAATTTTTCCTCTTGTAGTACTTGTCTCACTTCACTCTATCAGGATTTAGAAACTTCTTTTTTTTTTTTTTTTTAAATTCACCTCCTATTTATCTCAATTCATCTTTGAATGTTTTCATAATATTGAGAAACCTTATATTTGTTTTAATTTCCTCTTTATTTCTCTAACTTGCTCTTTCCCTTTCTCACTCAAACATTCTTCTTCCTTTGTCTCCTTTCTTTTGTTTAACATTGATTCCTCCTTAGTTGCCTTTTTAATGCGTTTTTACTTTATCTTTCCCATTAACCATTTTCTCCCTTGCCTTAAATAACTTTTAACTTTATAGCACATTCTAGTTTCCATTTATTTATTTATTTATTTATTTATTTATTTATTTATTTATTTATTTATTTATTGTAGTTACTAATGTTCATGACTGCACCTGGGTCAATTTTCAGTGCATTTCCTTTTCTTTATATAGTTAGCTTCTATTGGAAGACTTTGTTTTCTCTTTTCTCATTGGTTCAGTAAGTTCTCTGTAGTGGTTTGAATGAGAACACCCATATGCCTCAGTCCTGAATACTTGGTCCCTCCTTGTGACACTGTTTAGGGAGGGTTAAGTGGGGCAGCTTTTCTGGAGGAAGTACATCCCTGGGAGCAGCTTTGATGCTAAAAGTGTTGTGTCATTCCACTTTGCTCTCTTTGCTTGCTTCATGCTTGTGGATGAAAATGTGAGCTCCTGGCTTCCAGCCCCAGCCTTCTGTGGATGAACACTGAGCTGCCAGCTTACTGCCCAGAGTCTATGTTATCCACATGATACCATGTTTCCCTGTTGTGATGAGCTTACAACTCTGGAACTGTAAGCTGAAAATAAACTTCCATAAGTTGCTTCTGGTCATGGTATTGTATTACAGTGACAGAAAAATAATGATTACAGTCTCTAATATAAGTGGAAGAGCTACAAACCCAAAAGGTATACAAATTCCTATGCAGAGACAACAAGAAATAAAAAAAAAAACAAGGCAGCATGACCCCTGCAAATAGAATTCTTCAGCTCCTAAACTCCAGGTATGGAAGTAGGTAAAATGCTCCATGAAGTTTTCAATCTTTGACTATAAGCTGATCAGTGTTCTGAAACAGAATGTAAGAAAGTAGAAGCATTAAGTAAAAGATGCACAGAGGAAAGTCCACAACATAGAGAAAACAATGAATGAGAAATTAGCAATGTACATAAAAAGTCAGTTACTCAGAATAAAAAACAGTGGAAAATGGAGGAGGTTTTGTATATTGGCTCCAGGCAGACAAACTGGGGTTTGAACCTTACAGTACATTAACTGTCTGCTCTCCTTCTTCTCTGTACTTCCTGTTTCTGAAACAGGAAGTACTTCCTTAAAAGGTTTACAAGATTAGAGCACAGTTTAACTGATAAAGAAGTGAGACAAAGATTGCAGCTCTAGATATCATTTTTTAAATCTATTTTATCTTTTACAAATGTGGCTAAGAATTCTTTTACATGTTTTAATTTCACATCAGCACTCTATCTACTTCATTTTAATAAAATCTTTTCCCAATTAAATCTCTCCCATTTCCTCACATATTCATGACCTCCTCTTTTTTAATTGATGATTTGGTGAGTCCATTTGATTTTGCCTATATATATAGGCATATGTATATCTATATATATGTTTAACACTGATTATTTGTGATTAGATAACCTCTGGGGACCCTCATCACTGGATAAAATTCATTTTTAAAGCACCCATTACTTGCCCATAGCTCTTCATCTAAGTATGCAGTCTTGTGAAACACTGCCATTCACATCGGAAAGGCAACTGTTATTGTCACTATGCAGGTCTTCTTCAGCAAACATAGTATAAAGATTTCATAAATACTTCCTAGCATGTGTCTTAGTTAGGCTTTCGATTGCTGTGATGAAACACCATGGCCAAAAGCAAGTTGTGGAGGAAAAGGATTATTTGACCACTGTTCATCACTGAAGAAAGTCAGAACAGGAACTCAAACAGAGCAGGCAACTGGAGTCAGGAGCTAATGCAGAGGCCATGAAGGGGTGCTGCTTACTGGCTTGCTCCACATGACTTGCTCAGTGTGCTTTCTTACAGAACTCAGAACTACCTGCCCAGAAATGGCCCCACTCACACTGGGCTTAGTCTATCTCACATCAGTCACTAATGAAGAAAATGTGCTACAGGCTTCCCTATGACCTGACCTCATTGAGACATTTTCTCAATTGTGGCTCCCTCCTGTCCAGTGACTCCACTTTCTGTCAAGTTGACCTGAAACTAGGTAGTACACTATCATAGCCAAAGCTCTGCTACTTCACCCTCTTCCACAGTGTTTCCTGAGCCTGGGATATAGCGCTTGTATTGAAGATATATCAATTGGGGTTGGACATTGTGTGGTCAATTTTCTTTGCATTTTAATCAATTGTAGCTTTCTGTGATAGACTCAGAACCTTCAAATACTATGCTAGTTAGTCTTCATGGAGGAGAGTTCTAGGTCATTTCCAGCTCTATTCTTCCAAATCCTGTTGTGCCTTCAGTAATAGGGTCTTACTTTTAATTTCTGAGAGGCAACTAGAGAATTATCCTGTATTGTTTAGGGATTCTCTTTGACACTCCTGACTGACAACGCAAAGGAAGGTTTTCTATGTCTGGTACTGAAGTTCTAGTGGGTCCTGCTTCTACGATTATTCTTTATGTGAGAGTGGGTATGAGAATGTATTTATTGGATACCACTTGACCAGAAATTTACTGTTAAACTTTTACCTAACTGTGATCCAGAAAATGTTTATAGTACATATTCACATCTATAAAAAGGCATTGAACTACTGATAGTTGATAAAGTATTTAAACAATATTTTTATTAGTTACTTTAGAATTTTGCATAATGTGTTTTGGTCATATTTACCCCTCCCCCAATTCCTCCCAGACCTAAATCCCTTCTCTATCCATCTGAATTTGTGGCCTCTTGCCTTGCTTTGTTTGCTTGGTTTTTGTTTATATATTTTAACTTAATGCTACTCACATATTCTTGGATGCATGGCCTTCCACCAGAGCATGATCATCTTACCAGGGGCAAGAGTCTTACCCCAAACTGATGTTCCTTTTCTAGAAGCTACCAATTAACAATTAGTTCCTTGGCTGGGGTGGAAATTCATGTTTATGTCCTCTGTTCATTCTGAGGCTTGGTCTGTCTTGACCTTATGTATACCTTGTGCATGCTGTCATAATCCCCACAAGTTTATATGTGAAGCGTCTTTATTGTATCTGGGGGTTAATACTTTCTTGTATTCATCTACCACCTCTGGTTTCTTTGAGTTTTCTACACCAATTCTGCAATGGTCCCTGAGCTTTGGCAGGAGGAGGTGTGATATAGATAGATGTTCCCTTTAGGACTGAGCGTCCTGCAGTAATTTATTCTCTCTACCTTGGTCAATGGTTCTTTGTGTTTATCAGCATCTACTATAAATGAAATCTTCTCTGATGACAGTTGAGAGATGCATTAATCTAAAGGGGTCATAATAAGTCATTAGAAGTTACTTTAATATTGCATCTTTTTATTAAAATAATAGTAGTAGGTTCTGCCTTAGGGCCTATCATTTGTCTAGTCACAAGTTCTTGGCCTGACAGTAGTGGCATATATAAGTTTCATCCTGTCGATTAGGACATAAATCCAGTCAGAAAGCGGTTAGTTACTTTTATGATGTTTGTACCATTATTACGCCAGTGGGAATGTTTTTTCCAGGTTAGCTATTACTCTATCTTACAGAGTTCGCAACTGGGTGTGATTGATGCTTTCTTTTATCTTCTGGGAGCATGTATAGCATCTTTCTGTACTATAAAAGCTAGCCAATAGGGGAGATTCATGCTCTTCCACTATAATGTAGTCAACTTCGCATAGGTTAAAGTTTTAGAGAAAAGAAGCATTTCCTTACTCAGCAGCTAACAGTTGCCAATGGTTCCTTAGTTAGGAGTGAAAGTGTGTGTCCAACTCCTCTCTCTAAGTGTTCTACATTTAAATATTAGAACTGGTATTCATTCGCTTTTGCATTGCTATGATAAAAAGTACTAGACAAAGTGTCTTAAGTAGAGGAAGTACTTATTTTGGCTCATAATTTCATAGATTTTAGTACATACTTCTGTGATGTGGGAATATCTTTTTATATGCTGTGAAAATCATTCTTTAAATAAAGAAACTGTTTTGGCCATGGCAGGGCACCATAGATAGATGAGGAATTTGAAGTTCAGGTAGGACGAGCGTAGAACGGGATAGAGTCAATCCAGCTGCCAAAGAAGAACCATGTAAGGAACCCAGGTAAGCTATGGGCCATACCACATGTCAGGACAGATTAATAAAAATGAGTTGAATTAAGGTGAAAGAGCTAGCTAGCAATGTGCCTGAGACATAGGCCAAATAGGATGAACTTAATATAATCATCTGTGTCATTTTTGGGGAGGAAAGGAAGTGGTCACAGGCAGGTCTGAATCTCTGACCCCGACGGGGTCAAAAACCTCTTGTAACACTCCTCTGGTTCATGCAATTAGGCAGAATTTTGCAGTGGTGAGCTTGTGTGGTGGCATAGAGTTTCATGGGCAACCTAGAAACAGAGAATGGACCAGGAAGGGGCTAGCATTACTGTACCCCAGTGACTACTCCACTCACCTACTTCTTTTTTTCTGTTCAACTTCTCAAAGTTTATACAACTTCACAAAACATCACCAGTTTAGGGCCAACCTATTTAAAACACAAACCTTCATGTGTGGTAGGGTATTCTGGAAGGGCACAGGGGGAGGGAGACATTTCAAATTTAAATAACAATGGGATACTACTATATTCTTCCCCTAGAATATGTCGTATATAAATACGGATTTTTCGGCTTCTTGTGACACAAGGCTCATGACATGAAGGCTTTACTGCTGCTGGACAGCTCTTTGTAGGAGGTGAGACAGCCACAGTCTGTTCAACAGCTGTGTCTTACTTTCCCTCTAGCTCCTAACTCAGGCTCCTTTCTGCCCAACAGATTAAATATGTCATATTGACATCTGGGAGCCTATTGAAGTATTTTTGGAGTTATGCAACTAATCATTTAGGGTTATTCTTTCTTAGTTGCCATGGTTTGTCAGCTTTCACTATGACACTGTAAAAAATAATTTCCTCTTATATCTGTTAACTATGTTTGACATAGTATACTATAGTGTTTTACATCTTGATGTTTTTTAGAAATTGAGGTTATGACTCATTTCTGTGGAACTACAATATTCTAGTTGGCAACAATATGTCTGGCCCCTCTCCTTGTCCTAGGGGCCTTACTTGATACAAAGTAGAGGACTCCATGAGTGCAAAAGGAAACCTCATTGAATTCTACTTACATGTCAATGTAGGCTACTTTTTGAGTTTATATTAAAAAAAAAAAAAAAGAACCTGTGGTATCAAGGCTAGAAAAACAAATGCATCTAAAAACCTGAGACTTTTTACAGATTCTGTTGCTGCCTTTGACTTCGTGGTATTTCTCTAAATTCTTTGGAACAAAGCTCCCCACCTTGACATCTTTCAAAGAAGGGATTTATACTAAAAGCAGGATTCTTAGCTTTTCAGGTTCAGAGAGTGCCTTTCCATGAAGATCCCTCGATAGTCAATCATCTGATGATGTCTTTGGGTCATTTACCTAAATTCAAAGACAGGAAGTCTGAATGCAACTTGCTTTGTTTAACAAAAAAGGCTTTGTTTCCCAAGACATCCTGGCTTTGGTGACTTGGAAATCCTTAGTATCCAGATTAGAAGAGAAAAACCTACAACTTGCCATAGTACTCTGCAGCTCCTTGGAGGCCTGTGAGGAGCATCTCAATTAGGGAGCTAAGCTAAACAGGCCAGGGCTGGCATAGCAGACCCAGAGTCCCTCACACTTCATCCAGCACTGCTAGGTCAAGGTATCCTTAAGCTCTCTGTCAAAATGGCATTTAGTTCAAGACACTCACTTCCTGACCTCGAGTCATGAATAGAGAGAGTCTAATGCAGGCTGAGAGTAGCTGGATCAGGGCGATATGACTGTGCTATCTAAACAGGGATTTAGATCGGGCAGAGGCAGGCTTTAAACAACTTTCCTCTAACAAACTAGCATGGCTAAATAGAGCTGCAAAAGCATTTTCTTTACCCTTTGTCCTTGATTTAAAAAGGAGCAAAATGTGCTTTGCTTTTCTCACTTCACCTCTTATCTAAGAAGGAAAAGGACTTTTAGACTACAGACCTCCAAGTGTAGTTCTGACAAATCTTTTCAGCCCCAACAGTGTGTCTGAAAAAAAAAAATAAAGCACAGATGGCAGTTATGGTCCAATCTGCAAAGCTGCCTGGGGATTTCAGGATGTCCCTGTTTGGAAGGTGAAGGCAGTGGGTATTTCTGACACTGGAAGAACTCAAAGTACTGCAAACTGAGGCCATAGTAAATGAAATTTATAGCTTCACCAGGGGATCTCATGAAATACTAATATCTTAAAATGTATTATCTTAGTCTGCTTTCCTTTTACTATCACAGAATAGCTGAGGCTGACTATAAGGAAACAGATTTACTTTATCTCACTGTTCTGTAAGTTCAAGGGCAGGGCATCGGCATGCTCTCAGTTCTGCTGAGGACCTCATGGCCAATAACAGAAGGCTAAGTTAAATGGTACAGAATAGAAATGCTTGGGGGGTGACCTTGTGTCAAAATTACCCATTCTCTAGTCTCTGAGAGTATAATCTCCATTAATTCATTTGTGAGGGCTCTACCTTCCCTCATTCAGACTCCACTCACAGACCCACCTCCCAACAGTGAGCATTGAGCATCTGAACTCCTAATGTGGGCTTCCCAGGTCCATACCTAAGAATGGATACAGCATTTTAGAGGCAGTACTTTATTAACTCTTGCTGTCTTATCCCATGTGAAAGTGAGAGTCTCAAAAGTTAGATGAAATCTTAGTGACAGCTTTCATTCAACTGGAGCATTGTGTTTGTTGTGATGTTGGGGGACTTCCTAGTATCAGAAGAAAGATACAAATGAGGAGCAGATAAAGAAACACACAGTAGCCACAGGCAGAGATGACTGATCATTTAGTAAAAATTTTACTGTTCTGAATGGAAAATGAGTGGTATGGTTTCCTTCTTTTAAATTTCAGGTAGTCTTAGGTAAAGGTACCACAGTAACTACATGTTCTAGCTTGTTAAAGTGTGTGTGTGTTTGTGTGTGTGTGTGTGTGTGTGTGTGTGTGTGTAAAGATTTTCCAATGTTTTTCTTATTTTAAAGATTTGATGGACATACAAAATGTATATATTTCATGAATGTGAAGTATGATGAGTAAAATTTTACTTTTCAATGATTTTTAGATTTACCAAATAACTATGTGGCTATAATTTTCCAGTTGTTCATATTTTATTGTGCTTGATTTGCTATCTTTATCTGTGTATGCACACATTATTTTTAACCATTTAAAATAAAACATTGATAAATCTTTCCTATGGAGAAACCAGGCATGGATAGTTTGTCAGAGTAAAGAAATTTGGCTGCATAACTTCTACAACTGAACAACTGCTAAACCAAAAAATATTACTTAAAAAGGCTACTTTTCTTTTAAAAATATGTTTATAATTGAAATAGAATTATATCACTTTTCCCTCCTTTTCTTTCCTCAGCTCCTCCCAGGCACATTACCTCCAGTCCTTCTCATATCCTTCCCATTCTCATTTCTATTGTTTCTCCTTTATAATTATTGCTACATACATACGAATATATGTATGTGCACAAATATGTATACATACAACCTGATGAGTCTTTTGTTTTATATATATATATATATATATATATATATATATATATATATATATATAAAATCTTTCCTCCCTGTCTTCATCAATATTCCCTGAGCCACAGATGCATGAATTGTGATGTGATGTAGATGTGTCTATGGGGCTGAGCTCCACATGATGTGCTAATTTCTACCCTGTGTTCTGTTGTGTTTTTCTGTGATGGTCTCTTGCTTTAAAGAGAAGCTTCTTTGATGATGGCTGGTAACAGTAAGATTTAGAATTTAGTAAGAAATTACACTGGTCTAGCAAAGCAGTGGTAAGTGGATTATTTCTAAAACCTATGACCTTTAGGACTCCTGGTAAGCTGGCTAGTTTTTCAAGATGGGGCATGAATTCCTTCCTATTTGGTGGGTCTGAAGTCTAATTAAATCACTCCTTGTTGCCACTAACATGAGAACACCACTTATCTTTATGGTTCAAATTTATAGCAAATTTTAATTGTGAGTCTGTATTTATCTCCACTTTTGTATAGATCCATCAAAAATACTGATCAAGTCTTCACATTTAGTTTTTGTCTCTATAGGTTTTTTTTTTTAATGAAATAGTTTCTTAGTCTGTGTAGGCTATACCTCAAAGTTGGTTTATTTCCTATTTTTTTTTACAATTATATGTAGGTTATACATTCGTTAGAAAATTGCAACAGAAGTGTTATTGTGTCTCTTATGGTCACAATATCAGGTTGAACATAGGAAGTTTTTCTAATGCTGGTGATGTGAACTTTTATCATGTGGTTAATTTTGCTTATTGTTGAACTTTCCAAAAATAGTTTGTCATTTTTTTATATATCACTTAATATTATGTTTGATGAATAAATTTATTACTCTTCCTTTGTGGGTGTGTGTGTGGCAGTAGTTCACTTAATCCTGTTTGTGAATGCTGTTCTTTTATGTGGATATATCATAATATATTTCTTTCTTTTTTTATAGACATATATGTTGTTTTCAGTGTTTTAGTATTATAAATAATGAATGGCTCATGTGCTATGACTCTAGTATGTCTTCTGCAATAGGGTCCTATAATCCAGTTCTGGAGGTTAATTGGAAGCAATGGTAAAGTCTGTAATGCTTAGAGTTCTGTGGAGCACTAGTGACCACCAACGCCTGGAAAGGTAACTTATCTCATGACTTGACTTTTTATTTGATAACCTATACTATCTAGAAAGAGAATTGTTCCTTTTATTTTAGTATACAAATATTCATTTATTATGAATCTTCTTTTTTTTTTTAAAAAAACACTTTTATTTGTTTATTTAATTATTTGCCTTGGTGTTTGTCTGGAACTGGAACTACAGACAGTTGTGAGCTGCCATGTGGGTGCTGGGAATCTAACCCAGGTCCTCTGGAAGAGCAGAGGGTGCTCTTAACCGCTGAGCCATCTCTCCAGCCCCATGAATCTTCTACAGTAGTAGGTTTTTGTGTGATTTTGAAAAAGGTCTTCAAGTGTTAGTTACCCCTCCGCAGACTCACCCCTTTACATTGTCCTCCAATCTCTTATACCAGCTGGTACTATCCTGGAAGCTTCATTCCTACTGCTTAGCTTTCAATATTCTAGAAGGTACTAAAGATGCCACTAGAGGAGAAAAGCAGCCATCAATCTCACTGTGCTGTGAATTCTATGATCTATGTTATTACCTGACAAGATATCTCCACTGGTGCAATAATGGCATGAATGTTATGAAGTGACAACCACTTTCTGATTGATTTCAGGCCTATTATATGAGATGGAATCCATATCTGGCACTGTTAACTGGGCCAAGAACCTGTAGCTATACAAGGCCAACCTCTATAGAAGAATCCACTACTATTATTCTACAAATGGGAAAAGTCCTAAGCCAACTCTTAACAATGTGTAGATATACCCATAGATTAGTATATCTTTTAACTCTAATCAGAAAATCTTCCATTTGCTGTTAATTGGTAATTATCACAGAGACCCACAATTTATTAGCACTCAGAGAGTAAGAAACTACAGAGAGACCAGCATTAAATGGAAGATTTACGTTACATCCCCCCTCCAAAAGTTTAGGGATTATAATAGAAGAGGGGATGCGAAAAATTGTAAGATCCAGAGGTAGTGGATGACTACAATAAAACTATTCCAGAACATATGAACTCATAGCAGTTATGGCAGCATACACAAGACCTATGCAATATCAAGCTAGACAAAACAAGAGATGGGAGATCTTATGATATTCCACCCCAGGTGAGGAGTTATTAGCAATATATGACTGGTGGGAGAGGGTGAGTCAGTTTTCTTCATGGATGCAAGACACAAGAGACTACCCATGCTTCAGGCCTAAAACCATACACATATAGACAGCACTATATAGACTCAGTGAGTTAAAAAGTAACAGAGCACATAAAATTGGGAGTGGGTGGGGATCTTAGAAAAGAATTTTAGTGTATGGGGGAGGGAGAGGGTGTATTTGTTCAAAACTCATTATAAGCACATGTGAAATTCTCAAACAATAAAGAGGAAGGCAAAAAAAATGGATGTTACTACACATTGTGATTGTGTGGATGTAATTGGCTCCCATAAGCCCAAAGGGAATGGCATTATTAGGAGGTATGGACTTGTTGGAATAGGTGTGGTCTTGGAGGAAGTTTGCCACTGTGGAGGTGGGCTTTGAGGACTCATATATGCTCAAGAGACCACCTAGTGTCTCTGACCACTTCCTGCTCCCTAGAAGATGTAGGACTGACTCTCAGCTACTTCTCCAGCATCATGTCTGCCTACATGCCACCATGTCCCACCATGTGAACTGAACCTCTGAACTATAAGCAAGCCATCCCTGTTAAATGTTTTTCTAAGAGTTGCTATGGTCATAGTGTCTCTTCACAGCAGTAGAAACCCTAACTAAGACACACATATTCTTGTTTATAACTTCTGATGTATTTTCACACTTGGGGAAATATTTCTATTTATGAGCATCTGCATTATGTGGCATTTGTATGTCCATTAAATTTTCTAGATTTGTTCTACCAAATCAGACTGCCATTGATTGTATCTAAGTATTTATTGCCCATGTACTGGCTAATATTTTCACAGTCAGCTTTTAAGACAGCTCTTTTTATTAGTTTTTCACTGTGGCTTTTTTTCCCTAATGGCAAGTGAAATCTAGTGTATTTTGCATTTGGCAATGTGAGTGTTTTCCTTTAAAATATGCTTGTTTAACACGCCCTTTTACTATTTCCTTTATAAAACAAATAGTTTTCATATGGTCATTGGTGGAAACTCCTCTGGTTCTTGGCAATGTCTTTTGTCAACCCAACAGTTTTAAATACACTGTGCAGTTTGGGACTCATATTTTTAACCATAAAGATACCTTTGATGAATAGAAGTCTCAATTTTAGCTAAGTCCAATTAATCAATAATTTTCTTTCTAACTAATGTTTCCTATTTTGTTTAAAGATTTTTCCACATGATATTTATTAACCTATTTTGAAATATTTTCTTGTAGAATTTTCATTGCTTAACTTTTCCAGTTCAGTCACTAATGTATCTGGAATCACATTTTGTTAGTTTTATGTCTTTTAAGCTGAGAGTTAACATTTTTCTTTATAGATATCCAATAAACTCAATAATATTTATTGGAGAAACTGTGCCTTATCTATGCTACCAATCAGACACCATAATGTTTTTTTGAGACTGTATCTTTTATTACTTGATTATAGTCATTACCTAGCTTTATGTGAAATCTTGATGTTTGCTAATGTTACTGCTCTGATGTTGTCCTTCAGGACTACATTTATTATTTTTTGAAATATTTACATTGTCACATTGATTTTTACAACTCCTGATTGATTAGCACATAAAACAAATTTTTTGAATTGTACTTCCAGATTAAATTGGAGATAGTGGACATTAATGGATGCTGAGCAGTTTGAAGGTGATCTCCCCCTTTAAACTTAGGCTTTAGAAGGTTCTAGTGTGATGTGCAGAAGTATGGTGCCTGAGTTTGTTGAGAAGCAGTGGTGGAGGCATTAAGAAATGGTTATATTGCTAACATAGACTTTGGATTTTCTCAAGGGACTGGGTTAACTCTTGAGTGACTGGATGAGATCTTATTCTCAGGAGACTGAATAACTGTAAGAGAAGATTATTTACCAAGTGAGTCTGTCTCTGTGCCTTCCCGCTCAGATGGATGCACCATGAGCCCTTTCTGAAGGTTGACAAGATACTGGAGCCAGGCTCATGGTCACCTAAGCCTTTAGAATTATGAGCTCCAATTAGCCTCTTTTCCTTTGAAATCACTCTGTTTTGTGTAATCTGTCACTGCAACAGAAACTGGAATAGAATAGATGCTGTGAGCATCCTTCAGACACTTGAATTCTTTTACTAGGCTTTTTTGTCTCTTGCCCAGTCGCTTCAGGAATTTTGATATTTGCTTTTTAGAGCTGTCATTGCAAATTTTCACTTATTTTCAGTTTGTCTAGACAAGCTTTTTATACCCAAATCTTATAAACAAAAACACAATTAGAATATATATTTGAAGGCATTAGTGTAGTATTATATACATGTCAGGCTGAGCCTGATAATAGGTTTGCTTAAAATTTATCTTTATTCATACATTTTTTTTAAAAAAAAACTTCTAAAGATAGAGCTATGCTAAAACCCCTACCTAGTTTATGGATTTGGTTATTTCTACTCTTACTTTTCTCAACTTTGGCTTCATATATTTTGAACGGATCAAATAAAAGATACAAAAGATCATAGTTGGATTGAGCTCTTGTACCAAGTCCTAGCAAAGAGAATAATGTGACTCAGTCGTACTCAGCTATGTGTTGTCAATCTAAACTAGACAGGTTAATGTCAGCCAACCTTCCCAGAAGTCAGGAGAGAGGAAAGCAACATTTCATATCATTTTCAAACATGATAATAATAAAGTTTTATTTTCATTGATATATAGGTTCATAAAAGACCAAAGTAATCTATGTGAACCAACAAGTTACTTTTCTGCTATTTTGTTTCTCTGTCCCTGCCTTAAAAGAAAAATAACATTAAAATAAATGACGTACTCTTAGTAAATATTTTGTGTTTCACTTAGCCCTTCTCTCTATAAAACCTGTACCGCCTCATCAGAACACTCATCCTATTCTATGGAATGAAGCATTGAGTAATTCTAGAATGACAAATAGAAACCAGTTAAAAACTTTAAATTATTGTGATTTTTGTCTTTTGAGAACTCTATGTCGTTATAGGTATAATAATGTAAAAATGAAATAACTTTATCCCAAATTGCCATCTACTCAAATCAAAATGAGACCAATTCTACTTAAAAGAAATATTTCAAATGGATAAAAATTAATCAAAGGGCAAGTTTGGAGGCATCATTCCTTCTCATCACTGGTGATGAACATTGCATCAATTTCTCTTCTTCCTTTAGGAGAGAATGCTTTAACTATATAATAGGCTTATATATGTCAAGAAATGTCTACTTGTTTTGTTTTGTTAATATCACTTTTATAGCAAGAGCTCTAGCTAAGGGCTTAGATTTATAAAAGGGAAATGGTCAGTATCCATCTCTCTTTAGAATACTTGTTTGTTCTATATCATATTGTAAGGTCTCACAAAATGTTGTTCTGTTACCCTTTGCATAATTTCTCTTGAAAGGACAGAA
Source organism: Sigmodon hispidus (assembly GCA_004025045.1). Classification (NCBI taxonomy): domain Eukaryota; kingdom Metazoa; phylum Chordata; class Mammalia; order Rodentia; family Cricetidae; genus Sigmodon; species Sigmodon hispidus. The sequence continues at coordinate 19,530 of PVIH01015228.1, forward strand.
ACCTTCTTTTTCAGCTTTTGATGAGCCCATAACAAACTAGAGGTCTTAGTAGATATGCTTTGAATGAAAAGGGTAAAATGGAAGATATGAAATACAGATACTAGAGGTAAAAACTGGCATGGGTTGTTATAATATTATATAACATTGAATTTTAAAACAAAAACACAATTAGAAATTATTTTAGACAAATATATTCCTTGACATATATAAACATGTTGTGTATTCATTTCCTCTGAATCAAAGCATAGTCTTCTGAAGGAAAAAGAAATTCATGCAGTGTTCATCATAAGTGATGGGAAGGAGTGATGTGAACAGGCTTGTTCCTTTATTCATTTGTATCTATTTGAGATACATCTTTTATGTAAAATTGGTCTCATCTAATTATATTTTGTATACTTACTAACAATTTATCTGGAATTGAGAAACTTCTTTTTTTTACAAATTTTATTTACAATTTGCTTCATGCATACTATTTAGTTTTATTTTTTCAATTTTTTTACCTCTCATTTTCTAACCATCCATAATTTTTAAGTAGGATTTTGTCAAAGGCCCCCTTTTCAGAAATTGAAATGATCATGTGACTTCTGTATGTACATTGACCCAATCCCTACATCTTTGGGATAAAATTTACTTGATCATGGTCAATGATCTGTTTAATGGGTTTTGAAACATAGTTAACAAGTATTTCATTAAGAATTTGTGTGTGTATGTGATTACAGTGTAATACTGGATTTGCAAAAAGTTTGAAAGTGTTCTTTCCTTTCTAATTTTTGTAGTTTTGTTAATTTTCTGAATGTCTTAGATAGTCCATCAGACTTTAGGGTGTAAAATTACTGCTTTTATCTTATTATTTGTTATAGGCCTGTTTAAATTATTTAATCTTGGTCTAACTTTGGTAGGTCATATGAATCTACAAACCTAATCATTTCTTTCCAGTGTTCCAAGTTATTGGAATGCATATTTTAAAGTATTGTCTTACGATTTTCTGAGTTTTGTCAGCATCCGTTTAATCTTCCTCTCCAATTATAGTGTTATTCATTTGGGCCTTCTTTCTTTTGGTTAATCTCACCAAGGGGTTGGCAGGTTTTTTTTTTTTTTCAAAGAATCACCTTTTTATTTAATTGACTCTTTTATTTGTTTCATTAATTCCTGTTCTAGTCTTTGTTATTTGTGTTTGCTGCTTTGGGGTATGGTTTTTCCTGCTTTCTCAATGTCTCAGAGTTCATCATTATGTTGTTTGATATCTTTTTAATTTTTTAAAAAAAATTTAGACAATCCTATAAACTTTCTATTTGGACTACCTACATTGTAGTCCAGCCCATACATTGAAATATGATGTGTCAGTATTATTTAACTATAGAAACTTGCAAATTTCTTCTGCATTTCTCAAATAACCCATCCATCATCTACCAGTATGCTGCTTAATACCTATTACTTTTACATTTTCTGTAGTTTCTATTCTTGTTGATTTATGGCTTTATTCCAGTATAGTCAGATAGAATGCCTAATGCTTCAGTTTTCTTATATTTTTTGAGACTTACTTTGTCTCCTAATATGTAGTCTATTTTAGAGAAAGTTCCATGAGGTGTCAACGTAATGATTATTCGTTAGTTGTTATATGAATCTAGGAAAGTCTGTTAATGTGTATCAAGGATTTATTAAGGTGTAGAATGGGGAGAAATCACTCACGGATACAGAACAAAGTAAACCTCTGATGTTGTCCTCTGTTTTTGCCAGGTGAGAATGGAACGAGTCAACCAGTCTCCCACCACCCCAAGAGAGTGTGAGCGCCCCCTTCCTCAGGTTTAAGTGGCATCCAGCCAAGAAGCCATGCCTTTATCTATCTGGCCAGATACCCCAAGGTCATTGGTGAAGTGAATTCTCACATCATTTAGTATTGGGTGTGGAATATCCTATAGGTGTCTATTATGTCCCTTTGACTTATGATGTTACTTAATTCTAGTGCTTCTTCAATCATTTGCTGAACAGTTGATTTATACAATGGTGAAATTGTGGCACTGAAGCAACCCAATGCTACTGTGTTGGGGTTGGGGTTAATCTGCAATTTTTGGATCCATTGTGTTTGATTTATGAAATTAGATGGACTTATATTTGGTGTGTGGATATTTAAAATTGTGATTTCTTCCTGATGGGTTGATTCTTATTAGGTCTGAAATAAGCCTCTTTATCTCTCCCAACAAGAATTAGTTTCAAGTCTTTTTTTTTTTTACTCTAAACTCTTATCTGTCTACCCACCCTCCAGCTTTCAAATCTCATCAGTGAAGTTCTCCTGCAGTGGACCATGGTTAACAGAGAAACTCACTGCCAGTCATAAAGCAGACTCCCAATGGGCTGCTCTGCCACATATGGGACATCAATGTCAATTATACCTTTTTCTGCCTCCATCTTAGAAGGGAGAGACAGAAAGATTATGAAAGGCAGAGGTTAAGGAGGCTTGGAACAAAATGGTATCTTCTGGACATAGCAGGTCCACTGTACCCATGAACAGTAGCTGCGGCTGACTGCAAAAAAGCCACAGGACAGCAAGCAAGTCAACATTCTAGCAGCAAAGGGGAAGAGGTTCACAGGTTGCTGTCCTAGCTGAGAAATTGTGCATAATTGATGGTGTCTAGGGGAGGAAAAGTCATATATCTATATTTACATATTTATGCATCTATTTTATGTACAGAGTTGTCTACCTCACATCAATTAAAGGAGGCAAGATAGCACCTCATTTGAGACTCTGTGGCTGGAAATTTTTAAGATGGGGTAGACTGACATTTAAAATATATATAAAACAGACCTAAACTCTGAATTTTGTTCTGATATCTTAGTAATTGTTCTAAAGTCACTATTTTTTGTTTGGAAATTGACAATCACTTGATTTTCTTTTTTTTATGTCTTGGATTCAAAACTCTTACTACATTGTGCACTTTCAGGCAAAAATTAATAAAAAAATAATTGACCATGGTTTTCTTGAATAAGAATGCTTAGGATACTTTATGTTATATTTTATATTGATGGTTATGATAAAATATATGTAAGTATTTTGCATATATCACTGTTACACCTACCAACTTAAAAATTAGTATTTTTGTACAAACAGATTTTACTAAATTAAAACACTACAATAAACTTAGATCACATTCACTTTCATTTCTCTTTTGTAATCTATTGATCTCTTTCCTTTTCTCCAAAAAGGACCCTCCACTGCCTTGTATTCTTTTTCAACTTACTTTCTGCAAATATAGAAACATGTGTATTTGTCATTCTGAGTCTCACTTACTCTAGTTCCACGAACACTCCTGAAAATGACAAATTTCTCCTCCTTCCCCCATCTCCCTTGCTCTCCTCCTCCTCTCTCTTTTTCTAGTTGGGAAGGGGTTTCAGTTTTGAAAGTCTAATGTTAAGAACATTTCTAGGTATAAATTAAAGAACCAAGTCATCTGAAAGTAAGTCTCTGAATTTGAAAATTAATTAGAATTTTACAACAGTGTAGTCTGGTCAACGTTTAATGGAAAAATATTGGTAAATGTAGCAGGTAGAAAAGTACTTGTTTACATATAGTAGAGAAATAAAAAAAAAAGATTTCCCGATGGTTTAATCCAAAAGAGACTTTTTTTCCATAATAAGTCATCTGTAGATAGAACTTTCACAGCTGGGAAACAGTTCATTTCTCTCTGTTTTGCTATTCTTCCCTCCTTGATATCAGCCCTTTGTATTCAGATTTCCTGCCATTGAAAATATTACAGATTATTAATGGAGAAATGCAGCCTGGGGGCTGAATGTTGAACAGAAAGGCTACAGTTATCCAACGGCCACCCTCCAAGGAAGATGTTTTATAGTTGTGTATCATAAAATGCTTTTTTGGGGATGATTTATCCAATCACCTTTTTTCCCCGTTTTTTCCCTGCAGAATACTAGGTTTCTATTGTACTTTTGCTCAGAAACTCGGAGAGCCCCTCTAGCAATGAACAGTGAAGCTAACTAGAGTCTCATTCTGCTATTCTGTTTGGCTTAGCCCTGGGTTTAGGTCATCAGTTACCTAGATGTCCACTGTTTTCAGAGCTGCTTGCCATAGAAAGAGTATTTTCTGGGGCTAGTCCTATCATGGAGCAAAGAAGCATTAGACTACAAGCTGCCTCAAAATGACAAATAGCAACATGGTACAGGGGAAACCAAAAAGGAATACTAGGGTCCAGTGTTTAGGGTCAGGGATAATGTACCACAATCACAGAAGATAATCTATTTCCTATAGATCAAAGTCTCAACCCAGAACACATATTTTTCTTTCTGTTCATGAGTCAGAGTCATTAGAAGCTGGGAGAAAGGATATGTGCTAAAACCTATTAAGCCAGGCCAGAGACATAGTTAGCTGATGTGAATATCATAGTGATGGTGCGGTAGTTCCCAGTGGGGGCAGAATGGGGGAAGAAGGATGCTGAGAGAAGATAAGAGGCAAATGCCTAGCTTTGCTTTTCTCAGTGTTGTAGCTCATCTGCATTAAAACAAATGGCTCCTTGAAGGTGGCTGCTGAGACAGTAAGGTGTCACACATGATCAACAAAGGCATGTGATTTGACCTGGAATCTTGCTTAATGGCTCTTGTTGAAGATTCTGCCATTGCTACAAATTAGATCTTCCTTATTGTAGGATAAAATTAATTCTTGTGTGTATACCACATTTTCTTTAACTTGACTCTTGTAGAATGTCAGATATATAGTTATTGTCAGATGTACAGATATTGTACAATATCATGGATATACAGATGCTTCTGCTATATCTGAAATAGAATCTTTTGGGTATATTCTCAGGAGTTTTTCCATCAACCTTATAAGTGTGTATGTGTATGTGTGTGTGTGTGTGTGTGTGTGTGTGTGTGTGTGATGTGGTGTGTATATGTGTGTGATATGTGGTATGTATATGTATGCATATAATGCATATTCATATTATATATATAATTGTATATGTACTGTGTCCTTGGGCCAGTTTCATGGCCTTTCTCTAGGCAAAGCAGAACAAAATAAAACTTTCCTTATCTGTGAACACATTGCTTAGAAATGAGTAGATAATGTGTTTATTTGTCAACTACTTTATTGAGTGAATATCTGTCAAACATTCTTCTTGTTTAAAACCTGTTGCTGCTTCTACATGAACTTTGTTTTTCATGAAAAGTCTCTGGCTGTAGGTGGTTCTCCTTTGCTATGCCTTGGGTTGCATGTAGTAGAGCATACTCATTTTCTTCTAACGATGTAATAGCATTCTGACTTGGGCAGTCTCCTGATACATTTTCCCTTGCTTCAAGCCACTATGTCAGCCTTGTAATTACTGAAATTTCCTTGCAATTCTTTCAGTGACTGTTTATAAGTTCTGGTTTCTCTGTTGTTGTATGTGACTGTTTATGTTTTTCCTGGGCCTTTAACAGGTAATTTAGTAGGAAGCTAGGAAATGGGAGTTTTTAAAATAAATATATAGTCTCAATAAATATTGTTGATATAAAAATGAAAGATGATTAGATTAAAGAAATGCCCAATTCAAACCAAAATTACTGTGTATTTTTATATGAAAATATCAGATTCTGTCAATGACTACGTTTAGGCAGTAAGTTACTTCAAGTCATAAATTAAATAGGCAATAATCTACATTTGTTTAGGAAAATATGGTTACCTTTGGAAAGCAAATAGCTTGCTATGTTTTAATTGTGGTACAATAGATTCTGCTCCCTTCTTTAAAATAATATGTTCCAGAGGCCGAAGTCTCAGACTGTAGGCACATCCATTTTCTGGTGGTTAAATGGTATATTAAAAATACCATCTATGATCTTCCTTTATGCTAACAAACAAAGTAAAATTATGTTGTCTTAAAAAGAGGCGCATGATTCTGTAAACAAGAGGAGCCAATCAGTTGTGGGAAAAGAATGCTTTCCAAGTAAAAATAAAGTAAGCTTACTCTCAAAAGTTCAGCTCTCCTCAGTGTCTGTCCTAGGTCACTGGGTGTGTCAATTCTCAGCAAAGACTGGCTTTTCTAGTTTCATTATGGTGACTGCTGTGAAATATCCTGCATAGGTGCATGTCTGCCTCCGGGTGTTTCGGATGGTTATGGGGTGGAGACTTGCTGAAGGAGACCCTGGTATTTCATGGTCTGGCTCCAGTTCCTATTTCTTGACTGTCAAGAGAGTGAGACCTGCTGCCTCATACTCATGCCACCCTGTCTTCCCTGCCACAATGAGTGTTATCCATTCTAAAAAATAAGCCCAAAGCAACCCTTCCACCCTTAAGTTTCCTTTTGTCAAGTCCACTTGGTCATATCCATGAAAAATTTAAATAATGCACTGAGTAACTAAAAACTTCCAGCATATTTCAGATATGCCATGTTTGCCATTAAGGCCTTTACAAGCCCCAATAATTCAAACAAATTATGTATGTCAAATTTTAGTAGAATTTCCTGTGGCAAATAATAATTTTTTAAAAGGCACGGCCTAATGATAATGTCCAAAGGTAAAAGTCTGGAGCATTAACTCAGTTATGAATGCTGGAACCAGAGCTGATCTCACTCTTAGCTTCCATCAGTTGTAACTAAAATTTAAATTTTAAATTTTTTTCCAGCACAAGTTAAAAACTTCCTAACTGTTTTAGGAACCATAAATTAGAGTAGCACTCAGTGTGGGTGGCTTCAGCTAAGATTTAATATCTTCCTAAGTTTTGACAGAATTTTTATAATTAACATATTTCTTAGTATTCTGACTAAGACACTGAAATACATTTAAAAATGCCAATATTTTCTGGGAGGAGATACACTAGTAAAATGGTAAGCATTAATAGTCTAATAAAGTGCTTTTTCCAGAGATTAGAAAATGATGTTTCCACAGGATTCTAGAAAATGGGAATAAACAGATGAGCTAAGGGAGAAGCGGTCAAGCAAGATCCTGCATGTCAAGGCTAAAAGGAAAAGACATTTCTGCTGGATATAGAAGTAATTTATTTATGGATATAACATAACTAGCTTGTTTTTTAAAATTCTTTTTTATATTTATAGACACTTACAAGCTAGAGCACTTTAGAGATAAAAAATAGAATATACAGAAAAAAAACTAGAACAACTCATTATTTTCCAGTTACCCAATGTTGTAAATTGGAATACATAAGAAAAATAACTGTTAGGAGGCAGTCTTTTTGAAAGCAGAAAGTACAAGAAGCCTGTTCAGCAGTTCTTCATGCTATAGTTTGACCATGGATTGTCCACTAAGGAATTATATGCTAGAGATTTCCTGAGGTGTGGTATGGTGGGGTGAAGAGGTAGAGGCCCAGTGAGCAGTATAAACCATAGGCCTTCACCTTCATGTCTGAGTTATTGCTACTCCTTGGTGTTGAGTCAGGTTATGGGGCCTGAATTAGTTCCAGGAAGAAGGAGTTGTAGCAAAGCTGAGCTTGGCCCCTCTCCAGAATCTTGCTTCTCTTCATGCACATGTGACATTTCTATGTAAGGCAAGCTGCATTTCTGCTTCTTTTCAATGTTGTGGCACAGCAGGTGGTATTGCCACATGGTCTGGACATTACAGTTACATGAATCATAATTCAAATAAACCTCATTTCTATATATTTTCATTAAAAACATTGTTACAGGAGCATAAGTATGTCACAAAGTAATGACTACATTCAAAGTTTACTGCACATACTATCTAAAAATCTCTCTCCAAAAGTCTATTGTCAATCTTTATATCACTTGGTATAATTTGTGGCATGCCCACTAGAGAGATAGTTCTACAACAGGCAACTTGGAATTGGAATTTGGAGATAAACACTTTAGGAGATGATGTAGGAAAAAAAAAAAAAAACCTTGAAAAGAAACATGGTAAAATGATGACATTTGTTTCTTTATGGTTTTGCTATAGTTGAAAATAAATGAAATTTCAGTACCAATCAGCCTTGAGCACTTAGCCATCTCTATGCAAAACTGATGTGTTCTGAGACACTAAATTATATTATTTTAATTTAATGTGTTTGGAGCTTGTTGTTTAAGGAAAATTATTTTAAAATGTTCTAAATGAAAAGTAACCATTCCAATAGAAATCACCCTTTTCCCTTAAAATAATAAAAATTATATTTGTTTAAGCAAAATACTCATCTATCATCTTCAAACTTTCCAGCCTGATATTTTGTGTTAAAGTATGAAATATTTTTTCAGGTCTAAATTCATATGTCTGTGAGGTCTAAATGTATACGCTATCAGAGTAGAATCTTTCGCTCAGCTAAAAAGAACTTTCAATATAAACCCTCTCTTCAGCTGGTGTTTTAAGCTAATCTTTACTCAAAAGGAGACCCTCTTCATCCTGGGTACACTTCATTAGTGGGACAGCACAGCTGGCCCATACTTTACTACCTGTTATTCTTAGGTATCTATGCCATGGCTGCAAGATGACAAAGTTCTTCCCATCCTTAAAATGCTTAAAATCATAATCTGATTCTGTGAGACTTAAACTGAGTATAAGTATTCTTTGAACTTGAGTCTGTATTTTTCAGTTTTTATCTGTTTTTAAATATTAAGTTTTTGAATTTTAACAAATCCCATGATCATATGTTAGGATCACACTCACCTCCATTCTTCACTAGCTTTCTTATGCCACTTCCGCTCTTGCTCATTTCTTTCTCCTTTTCAACTCACCTCTTACCACCACTTTGTTTTCTTCTGCTCCTCCTCCTTCTTTCTCTTTTCCTTTTTCTTGTGTGTATGTGTGTGTATGTGTGTGTGTGTGTGTGTGTGTGTGTGTGTATGTGTGTGTGTATTGCAGTTGTATTTCCCTGGCCATGCCATTCACAGCACATGCAGCTTGTCTCCTAGGTTTAGACTGGCTCTTCTCCATGGTAACTGCCATCCTTGGCAGTTGTCCAATGGTACTAGTATGTCTAAAATGTGGGAGTCTCTGATGTAACTGGGTTGTACCTTCACCAATAACCCTCTTCATTGATTTGAAACATGCTATATAGTGACAAATCTTAGCTACTCTCCATGATCCCTTTATGCCTCAAAAACTAGTATCACCTATACCATGAGATTTGGCTGCCAGCATGAGGTACAGCTTTCTTTGCCTCTGGACATCAGTTTCTGTGTGCTGACCCAGGAGAAATATTCCTAAATAATTTCACTTCAATGACTCTGGTACCTTCCTAACCACAGCTGATTCTTTAGTACCAGCTGATCAGCATCCATATATTCTTAATTCAAAATGTTAAAAGACCCTAGGAGAGACTTTGAATGACACTCAACCTTTCTTCTGGACTTCACAAATCAGGCCTCCATCATCTTCATTGCTCTCAACCTTATCTTCTGAGTTCCCATGGTAACTTGCTACCATCCAAAGACTCAGCTTTTCTAGCCCATAGTTCCAAGTCCTTTCACAGTCCTCCCCAAAATACATGATCAGATCTTTCACAACAATATCCGTGTTCTGGCACTAATTTTTGTCACAGTTGGAGTTTCTATTGCTATGACAAATGATCTTGACCAAAACCAACTTGGAGAAGAAAGGATTTATTTTATTTTATATTTTGTAGTCCATCAGGAAAGTTGGGTTGCAACTTAGAGACAGGAACTGAAACAGAGGCCTCAAAGGACTGCTGATTAATGGCTAGCTCCTACTGGGTGGCTCAGTCTATTTTCTTATACCACTCAGAACTATTTTCCCAGGGGCAGTATCTCCTATGATAGGCTACACCCTCTTGTAACAATCACTAATTAAAAAAATGCATGACAGGCTTGTCAACAGATTAATCTTATGGATGAATATTCTCAATCATGAGAGTTTGTTCCCCAAATGACTCTGGTTTCTGACTACAAAACCATGGCTTTCAAGTGTAATAATGTTCATCAATTACCCTCTCAAATGCATTCTTTCCTGAGCAAAACTAACACCATAACAAAAAGCAAACTAGCTAATGTAGTCATCCATACATTGACCTTCCTTTCCTAAAGCCTGTTTTGGTTGTGAGCCTAGACTTCAACTGCTGAGCCATCTCTCCAGTTCTCCTAAAACCTGTTTTATCTTGGAAAAATAGTAGTAATTCATAAGGAGCTACTCAGGAAAATAGAAGATTAAAGGGAGAGCCTTCAAGGTCACAAAAGGAAAAGAATTAGAACTGACCTCAAAGCACACCATGCAGCCAAGGAAAAGGTACCAAATGTAGATGAGGTGGGGGTTAACCTGCCCTGTTAGTTATGGTGGCACTGTGTTTACAGAAGCAGAGTATTTGCTAGAAATGTGTAAATCCCTCTTCTCTTCCAGACCCTGAAGATAATTACTTTGTGTTATGTTTAATTAAGAGCAAGATGGTCTAGAGATCCATGCGCAGACCTATTTTCAGAACAAAGGTCAAATCCAGGTTTTAGAAGTTATCCTAAAGTTACAATTGTAATGAAACAGCCACTCATTTGCCCCTGTATGTTTAATGATTCCTGGCCATATTGTCCGATTCAATCACAATTTAATCTACATTTTCTTTTCATCCCAGAAACTCATCTAAGACCTTTCATGACTCTTAGGCTCTGTATGACTCATGTTCACTATAGTATCTGTGCAACTTCATACACTATATTCCTGGCTGTGTAGTGGGGCTTATTTTACTGGATCATCATAGAAGGGTAACTTTATCTCCTATTAAAATCTGTGTTTAGAAGATGAAAAGACATTCTCTGAATAATGATTTCAGCTGTTAAATATAGGATGCTTACAGGGCCTTGGCTAAGGTACATTGCCTATGATTTTCTTATTCCTTGGTATGCTAATGGGACATCTATAGGGTGTAGCGTTCCTTAATTCCAGCTCCGTGTCATTTGCAGAATGCTTGTGTAAGGACTTTCGTTACATCCCAGGACCTGGTAATGCAGCAGCTGGCCATAACCCTTGCTCTCATCAATTGTACTGTGGCTCATGTGCTGGGAGCACCTTTTTCTAATTCTCTTTAGGAGGAAATACAAAACAGAAGGGAGGATATTCATTTAACAGCTTGCAGAAAAGACCTCAAAGACCTATTTATTATGCTGTGGTCTTGGGGGAATTTGCTTCGAGGGTTTGATTTCAACTAAGATATACTAATGAAGGAAAATAAGTTTCAGGATCAAAGCTCCTCCTCATCATCACTAGCAGTTTGAATATAATGTTTATAAATTCTCTCTGGTGTCTGACCTTGAACTGGGGCTGGAGAGGGTCTCTTCCCTCATCCCTTTCGTTTTTCTCTCACTGTTTCTTGTCTTTTCCTTCTACTTACTTCTCTTTTTTTATTCCAATCATTTTAATGATTTCCTTGTTTATTGTGTGTTTATTTCCTCTCTCATGTTTATTTTTCTTTCATGTTCATTTTACCTTTTTGTTTGTCAAATAATTTACAGAACTCTTAAGGGCCACTTCTTTCTCAATGGTACTCTTTCACAAACTGTTCAAGACAATGTTTCTCTCTCTTACTATTAGGTCTTCCATCTTTCTCCACATATCAGTTCTTCTTTCTTTTGTTCCCATCCTCCACTGTTTCCTTTCCTTTTAGCATCTCTCTGACACCACGGCAATGACTCATATTCTGGATAGTGTGATAGCTCTCTTGAACCCGTTTCTTTGTTTTTCATACTGGAGTACATGAGTTTCTTCAGAGGACAAATATGTATGTATTTGTAGATAAAGGTGATTGGTATCGAGGTCCTTCTTATCCATTTAGAATATTGGATATAGGCCACATTCACTGTGATTTTCTGGGTTTTCACAAGGTATGGAAATGGTGTTTCTTCTCTCAGGAGTACAAAAACAAAAGGAAAAACAGACATGAAGGTGCTTGTCTATTGGAGTTTGCACAATCATGCTAGTGAGGCTCTGTTATCAGGTGAGCAAGCCCAGGCAGGACAGCTACAGGGTAAGGATCTTGTGGACAGGGCATTTCTAGCATATTCCCCAGACAAGAGGAATCTCAGAATTGTGATCAGAGCTCTTGTGAATAATTTTATTGCTTATAACCTTTTCCCTTTAAGCAGATATTTTTAAAAAGTTAATACTTTACTTTTGGGTATAATTTATCTGATGTTTCTATTTATAAAATTTACTTCTCTTGTTTACAATTTTATAGTATTTTTATTACTTAGTAAAAACTGATATTGTGAAAATAAATATATTTTTAGCTTTCATCAGATACATTAGATCTTAGAGACTTTTCTATTGCTGTGATAAGATACTTTGACTAATATAACTTATAAAAATCACACTTCAGTTGAGGGTTATGGTTTTTGAAGGCAGGCATGAAGAAGTGGAGCAGTAGCTGAAAGATCACATCTTTTTCTTTATTGTGTACTAGTTTTAATTCTTCATGTCTCATATAAATCTTATAATTTATTTATTTATTTATTTTATTTTTTATTATGAATGAAGAAGTCACATTTTCTATCCTTGTATATCCTTAATCAATGTCCCTTCCCCCTCCCACCACATCAGGTCATTCTCTCTTCTCCACATCTCCCCATTGCCCCTATGGGCAGGCGATCCCAAGGTCCCAAGGTACCAGTATGGCTTAGTTCAGCCTCCACTCTTGGCAGATCCAGTTTTCTCCCCTCAACATCAAGACTGAGTCAGGTGTTCCTCTAGGGGGAGTGGGATCTAAGGTGTTTCCTATCCCAAGCTGTTCAATGATTGTGGTTTGCAGCTTGGGCATGCTTTGCTTTTTTTGTTTGTTTGTTTGTTTAGAGTCCACTAATGAGTGAGTACATCCCCTGCTTATCTTTCTGGGTTTGTGATACCTCACTCAGGAGGATATTCTCCAAATCCATTCATTTGCCTGCAAATTTTAGAATATCATCTTTTCTTACTGCTGAATATTACTCCATTGTGTAGATGTACCACAGTTTATTAATCCATTCTTTAGTTGAGGGGCATCTAGGTTGTTTCCAGGTTCTTGCTATTACAAATAATGCTGCTATGAACATAGTTGAGCTAATGCTTTTGGGGTGCAAATGTGCATCTTTGGGAAGTTTGATTCTCAGTTTTCTGAGAAACCGCCATATTGCATTCCAGAGTGACTGAACGAGCTTACATTCCCACCAATAATGGAGGAGTGCTCCCCTTACTCCCCATCTAGGAAGAGATCTTTTCAATGATAAGTTTCACTTCACATCTCCTTGTGATTACATTGACAGTGCAACTGGTGAAATATGTTTACATACAAGCATTTTTATTTTTATTTTTATTTTTTATTTTTTGCTTTGTAGTTGTAAAAAGAATCTTACAAATAACATTTATTGTTCCAATTCAGTACTTTTGGGGTGAATTGTACCCAGGTGAGAAAACCCAGACAAAATTTAGGAAATGATATCAGACTCATAACGTATACCCCATGCTATATTGCATATTAGTTAGAAAGATGAACCATCTTGAGATCCTCCAACAGGACACAATAGTGTGTGTATCCACATCTTTATAGCTTTTATTTATTTAATTAATATAACTGATTTTGCATATGTAGAGTTTTTGGATATTTATCAAAGACTAGATATAGTGCAAAAGAAAAGAATTGCATAAGGCTATAGAGAAAAGGTCTTGGCTAGCTACTAGAAGAAGAGATGAAATACTCTTGGTTTAAACTTATACTCAGGAATGTTTGGGTTGAAGGAATTGTTAGGCATCAGAGGAGCCCCGAAAGAGCCAGGCACCTGCACTGTCTTTTCCTGTGTTTAATTTTGGTGTTTGGGAGGGAGGTTGAGAAACACCTACTTAGCTTTGGCAAAATGACTGTGTTAAATAAACATCTTCCAGACTCTTCATATCAAAAGCTCACAAGCTCACTGCTATATGAGACCAAAAAGGCATGCATCAGCAGCTCCTAAATATAAATCATTGACATCTGAATGGAAGACCCAAAACAGCAGCAACAAAATCCCAAATAAACATGTTGTTTTTAGTATGTGCTTCAGCAAAATGCATTATAAGTATTTCATTTACACTTAAAGAAAAACTCAAAATATTTATATCACATGGAAGAGAGGTTGGTACAATACATGCTGTAAATAAAACCTGGCCTATTTCTATAAATAAGGTCTTCCTGGAACACAGACATGTTCACTTATTTATATATTGTCTATGGGTTTTGAGGGGCTACAATAGCAAAGTTTAGTAATTTTCATGCTGAATATCATAGCCTGCAAAGATCATATATTTATTATTTAAGATTTTATAGGAAACGTTTTTCCATTCCCCAACATAAAGTGAGGTTCAATAATTGTGTAGATATCCATGACAACCAATAATTTTAGACCTGCATAATATCACTGACACTGTCTTTTCTTTCTTTGATGTTCAAGTTTGAGGATGGAACTTGGGTATGTTTAGGCAGGAGGACTGGAATTCCACTGTCATAGCATCTGGAAACATCTTTGAGGGATTCAATATGAAGGAAGATAGGATCACAAAAATGGCTTCATCAGTGAGAAAATACATTTTTGAGTTCAGCTTTGCTTCGATTATTTGAATTGTTTTTACAATTTCAGCTCCATCAGATTTATTCCCTTACCCTCATAAAACCATTGAACAAAATATTCTTGCTTATCTCACTAAATGTTTTTTGAAAAGAACAAACATAACCCACAATATTCTTGCGTCTCCAACATTTCTGGGATTAAACATAACAGAACATAGGGAGACTTCTCTCCCTGAGTACCATGTAATAAATGACATACGGTTTTGCCAATGTTTTAACTTTGCTGAAGTTTTAGTGTCAATGGATTTTGTGGCCAACATGATGAACACCCAATGGAGAAATCGATGCCTATTTGATGACTATTAATTGAACAGAAATACTAGTCCTTGGAGTTTGATGGAGGCTGAAGTATGAAAAGAGCAAAGGAAGCCACAGAATTGCATTGGAGACTAAGGACCCTAGAAAATCTTGATGGTTAGTGACTATCCTTCAGGAATGCAGCCCACCCAGACTCCAAAAGACAGAACCTAACCACATTGTAGTGGGAAGAAGTTTTGAAAATAAAAATAAAATATTTTAAAATTTGATTTAAACTACCTGATGGAATAAAAGGAAAATGAAATCAGAATTGCTTTTGAATCATTATGAATATGAAAGAGAATGTATTTCTAACTGCTTGGCTCTTCTTGATACACTTGAGTGGAACATTTATTCTTATATAAAAAGTGATTGATCTCAGAAGCAAGTACTTTTCTCTGAAATTTTGTAGGAAATCATTAGAAAAGCCCCTTTGTCCTTCATTGTACAGGATACACTTTGAGATAAAACCCCAAGATAACTATCATAAAAACCAATTGCTAGGCTGGAGAGATAGCACAGCCGTTAAAGCTAGGCTCACAACCAAAATATAAGAAAAAACAGTTTGTGGATTTATATAACACATTTAATAAAACCTGAATATTGGGGAGAGAGCACACAGTCAAATCCTAGGAAGACAGCTCAGGAAATTCTTAAACCTTGAAAACAAAGATAAACAGCTGAGTCAGTCACTCACACCTTTGATCCCAGCAGCACAGGGTAAGCCGGGAGTGACAGCCTCCACCCTTGATCCCATAACTCCAGAGACAGAACTTTTTCTGTTTCTGTGAGTTCAAGGCTACAGGCCTTTAATATTAACCTGGATGGGTATATAAGGGCTTGTAGAAACCCAGAGAGAACAGAAGCCACTGGGAGAAGCGACAGACAGAAGTGACTGGCAGAAGCGACTAGGAGTGAGGCTGAGGAAGTTGCAAGACAGCTGGGTGAGAATTGACTGTGGTGCTTCCTCTCTCTGATATTTCAGCCTTCCCCCAATATTTGGTTCTGAGTCTCATTTGTGATACTACAACAGTTGCTAAGAAAATATAGCAAAACCAAAATACAGAAGTGTTAAAAACTCAGTCTGCAATATCTGGGACTCACACATGATCTTCTGTGCTTCAAAAGGTGAGAGGTTTTACTACAACTGAGAGTATGCATTCACAGTGGCCTCTTCAGGAGCTTCAATCCTGCCACATGGTGCTACCGCTCAGTTTTTCTCCATGATCTTTCAAATCCTGGAACCTCCACTTCAACTGAGGTTTCTCCTTCCCCAGTGACTACTTGTCTCTATTTAGAGATTTCAGTGCTGCCAAATGATACCAAGCTTCAGCATTTTTCCATTACTCCTTCATTATGAGGTTTCCACTTCAACAGAGACTGACCTTCACCAATGGCCTCTCCTGGCTTTTCACAGTGTCAAGCCACAGCTGCTCTCCATGGCTCCTAACTGCATAGCTGCCATGTTTCCAAACCAATAATATGTAGGAGAGGCCTAAATATTTATCAGGTTTGGTTGCCGCCTTTATGTTCTCTGGGCCACAGCTTCTATGTACTGACCCACTCCCCAGCCTCCACCGAGGAAATACTTCCTGGGAAGATTTTTGTGTCAGTGATACTGATTTCTTATTGATTATAGTTGGTTCTTCAGCCTCAGATAAGCAACACTGATTATCCCAGTAAAACAAAATTATCACTTCAGTGGTTCTGGTCTCTTGCTAATCGTAGCTGATTATTTAGCCTCATATGACCAGAAACTGCATTTTTATAATTCAAAATATTACACAAATAGTTCTGGTAGAGCCTTTCCAAGAGGAGCAAGTCAGTAAAGCAGTTCCCCTCCATGTCCTCTGAATCAGTTATCAGTTCCTGTATACAGGTTTCTGACATGAGGTCCTTTCCCTGTTTCTCTGAACGATGGACTACATGCTGTAAGACATGGTCTTGGTGTTTTATTATATCACTAGAAACTCTTGTGTAACCCTGGACTACCTACCCAGCGGTAGTACCATCCACAGTATTTGGGGTATTTGGGATCCTCCCACATCAATCATTAATCAAAAATGTTCCATAGACTTGCTTATAGACCAAACTTATGAAGGTGTTTCTTAATTTTGTTTCTTCTTAGATGAATCTAAGTTGTATCAAGATGACAAGAATGTTAGATGTTTACAATTGGTCAATTCAGAATCTAGATACACGCATTTTTCTTAAGAAATGAGGTTCTATTTTCTGACCATTTTGGTTCATCAGATTAGAAATTATGATTATTCACCTATATTTTTAATGAGTAATCTAAATAATACACACTCAGGTTTGAGGACCACCATTTGAAAAGAGAAAAATAATTACAAGATGACTGTTGACAAAATTATGACTGAAACTTACAGAGTGTTCAATACTGAATTCCTGCCTCACCAAAGTGATGAAAGAAAAAGATTTATTGGAATATATTGGAAACCAAGTGACCTTAGGATTTGAAAACCACTGTGACAGGAAGACTTCAAGCAGGCATGCTAATGAAATGTGAGATGGCATGACTGCAAAGCTCTTAGAAAGTTGTGGAGAGAGAAGCCTCTGCAACTCAGCAATCTGAGGAAATTGTTGGCACATGGTAGAGAAGAGGAGAAGGGCATTTGCATTAGGCAGTTTACAAGCTGGAGAGTCGGAGTTCCAGACAGCAACAGATATGAAGTCAGAGTGTGAACAATATTCATAGAAACATTTTTCAAGATGATAAATTTCTCATTTCACACACATGTGGCAAACAACTCATCAGCCTCATTCTGTTGGACTATGGGAAGCCAGGGCATCCTTCAATAAGAATCCTGGCAGTGCCAGGATTACTAATATGCATTAGAAATACCAGCAGCAAGTGTTTGCTTTTTGGATGGATAATTAAACACAAAAGGGTGGCCAGCTGTTCTGCTTTTCCCAGAGGATGTAGGCTTAAGTGGGAATACCAGAAATGTAGGCAGTGTAAGGAGATCCTAACTGACAGGAAAGCCCTGAGATGCATTCACTAGAATGCATTACCATAGAAGGCTAAGAAATGTCCTTCCCAGAGGGCTGACTGCAGAGGTAGTGCCCACTTCACCTAAAGCACTGCACACATCTCTGACAGAGTCCCCAGTATATGTGCAAGCCCCATCCAGGGAAGCAGATGTGTGTAGCAGTTTCTAGCCATAGATTGCCAAGCATTGCAGACTTGGAGGGTTAGGCAAACAGAGCCTGCTGGGTTAAATCATCCTCTGAAGGCTTCCCATGGGACTTCCTGACAATGTAAATTACAGTGTGCAACCAGGCTTCTTTGGATGGTTAAATAAGAGATGTTCTGGTTGATAGATTTTAGTGGACTTCTTCTTTTGCTATCAACTTTTGGCCATTTCATTACTTCTTAGAACTGCCACCAAGTTCTAGTGATGGATGGAAGCTGGCAGAAAAATCCTGTTAGTTCTACCGTGGCTGGCAGCTCTGCCCCAGGAAGCAGGCTTCTGAGACTCATTGGGCCCAGAACAGACTTTTCAATTGCAAAGGGGGAATGCTATCTATTAAATTTTCCTCCAGAAATGTAGAAAAGATAGAGACAGGATAGACAGCTATATTTTCCTCTGTTATTTGTGTCTCTTTCTACCCACCCAGTACTATCATCTCCTATTCCAGAGAATCTGCTCTATGCCAAGGACTCAAGTATATTTTGCTAATACAACTAGTTAAAGAAAGAGAGAGATCTTGGATGTAAGAAATAATATGCCCAAATTTAAAAAATATCATTTCTCATAGCCAGAATGACAGTGGACAGGGAAGAGCTTCCAGAAAAACAACATTTGGCCAGTAACTTTTAAAATATATTTTGCTTTATTTTACATTTGTCTTAGTTGGTATTTCTATTGCTGTGAAGAGACACCATGACTACAGCAACTCTTATCAGGAAAACATTTAAGTTGAGTTCATTATCATTGCGATGCAGAGCTTGGCAGCAGGCAGGAAGACATAATACTGGATACATCTGATCAGAAGGCAGCAGGAAGTTGACTGAGACACTGGCAGATATCCTGAGCATAGGAAACATCAAAACCTGCCCTTGCATTGACAAACTTTCTCAACAATGTCATACCCACTCCAACAAAGTCACACCTACTAATAGTGCCACTCCCTGTGAGATTATGGGGGCCAATTATATTCAAACTACTATATTTTACTCCCTGAGCCTCATAAGCTTATAACTATATCATAATGAAAAGTTATTTTATTCCAACTTCAAAAGTTTCCATAGACTATAATAGTCTCATCAATGTTTTTAATTCAAAGTTATTTCTGAGATTCATACAAACTCTTAATTGTTATCACCTGTAAAAATCAAAATAAAAAACCAGAACACATACTTCCAACATAAAACAGTACAAGATATACATTACCATTCCAAAATGCAGGAGAGGAAACAATAACAAGGAATTACTGGACCAAAGCAAGACTGAAAACCATCTGGGCAAACTCTAAAACTGCATCTCCATGTCTGATGTTAAAAAAATCTCTTCAGGTCTCCAAATCTATTCAGCTTTGTTGACTACAACGCACTTCTTCCTCTTGGACTTGTTCCACTCCCTGATAGAGGGTCTCCTCTGCAGGCATCTACAAATCTGGCATCTCCAACATCTTAGGTTCTCCAAGGCAATCCAGGCTTCAACATTACTGCTTCATCCAATATCCTCCCTTCTAGGCCTCTGCTCATGAATACCCCCTGACACATGACTGGCTTCAGAGACTTGCTTTAGGAGTGGAGGCAAACTCCATAACCCATTTTTCTATCTTAACTTAACTCTATAGCCAGAACCACATGGCTGAAGCAGCCAACTTCTGCTGTTTGATAGGGCTGAAACATGGCTGCTGTGGGTAGTCTTTCTGTAGGCTATGACTATGTGTTGATACTATTGGTTAATAAAGAAGCTGTTTTGGCCTATGGCAAGACAATATAAAGCCAGGTGGTGAATCCAAGAGAGATACAAAGACAAGAAAGGTGGAGTCGGGGGAGGTGATGCAATCTGCCCAAGGAGCAAGATGTAATGGAACAAGCAGGTAAAGCCTCAAGACACGTGGCTATAAATAGACTAATAGAAATGGGTTCATTTCAAAATGTAAAAGTTGGCTATGATAAGCCTGAGGCATAGACCAAATATGTAATTTATATTAAGCATCTGAGTGATTATTATAAAAATGGCTGCTATGGACTGGGCAGAACCAAGAGGGACCAGAAAGGATTGAGAAACTTCCAGCTATACATGCCCCCCTCATTAAATACCATTCTCTCCAGCTTTCAGTCTTTGTGATCTAAGCTTGGCTGTCCTGAAACTTGCTCTGTAGACCAGGTTGGCCTCAGATTTAGAGATCTGCCAGTCTGGCTTCTGAGTGTTGGAATTGAAGGTGTTCCCTATAACACCTAGATCTAAGCTTTTCTTTAGTTCCTTTCACAAGTTGGAAACTTAGCTGGCTGGGATCTTGCCATGAAGTCCACCACTCCCTTTATTCATTTTCTTAATCTTTATATCCTTAAACACAGGACTTAGCTCCATTCCACTTTTTGTTCCTTTTCTCCTTAAAATTTACCCAGCTTAGCTTGCTCCTTTAATTATAAATTTTCTTTAGTGTTACTACTAAGAATCACTTAATAGAGTCTATACTAGGCTGTTTTGAGATTTCTTCTGCCAATTAAATCAATCCAAAACTTTTTACTTTAGCCCCAGGAAGACTCTAGAGACATGGGCATAAAAGCAGCCACTTTATTTTTACTAAAAGATTGTAGATGAACTTTTCTTTGGGGGCCACCAGCTCACAAAAAAATGATATGAAGACTTATTACTTATGAAAGCTTGGCCTATAGCTTAGGCTTGCTTGTTTCTAACAAGTTCTTATAATTTAAGTTAACTTATATATTTTAATGTATACTCTTTTATGCAGCTCAGTTACCTTTATTTTTTAGTGCCCATTCTGCTTCCTCTGTGTCCCTGCTGTCTCTTGGCACCTCTACCCTTCTTCCTTGTATCTCTTCTTCCCTATGACTGAAAATCCTGCCTAGCTATTGGCTGTTCAGATTTTTATTGCACCCGTCAGAGTGATACATCTTCATAGTTTACAAAAAGATTATTCAAAAAAAAAAGTTTTACAAGATTGGTCTCCAGGCCACATACTAACATTTTTCTCTTCTGAAAAATGCTTGATCCCCACAGTTTATTACATCACATTCAACATCTTCCATGTTCCTACTAGTATGGCCCATTAAGCAGCACTTAAAGAATTCCACTGTTTTCCTAACTCAAAGTCCCAAAACCATATTACTCCAAACAAAACCATGGTCAGGTTTATCACAACAATATGCCAGTCCCTGGTACCAACTTCTATGTTAGTTAAGGTTTCTATTGTTGTGAAAAGACACCATGACCACAGCAACTCTTCTAAAGTACAATATTTAATTGAGGTGGCTCACATACAGTTTCAGAGGTTCAGTGTATTGACACCATGATGGGGATCATGGTCAGATGCATGGTGGCTTGCAGGCAGACATGATGATGGTTACATCTGGATCAGAAGGCAACAGGATGCTATGCTGACTGAGACACACTAGGAGGTATCCTGAGTATAGGAAACATCAAAGCCTGCCTTCACTTTGACAAACTTTCTCGAACCAGGCCATATCCCACTTGAACAAAGCCACACATCCAATATGCCACTTCCTATGAGATTATGGGGGCCAATTATATTCAAACTACCACAATATTCCTGTGTAGAGTTACTGAGTGACAGATTTCTAGGCTTGTTGCTGCTCTCTTGAAGACTGACCGAGCTTGAATTTATAAGCTGATTTCCTCCATGTCTACATTGCAGGCTTTCTCTCTGTGCCAGAATAATCATTTAAGCAGAATTGGCTCCTGCACATCTGCAGTCATTTGATATCATAAACCTGCTTCTGGAAGCTTCTTGAAATGCGTCTACCAAGTTTGATAACATTTTATCTGTTTTATTTTGTCATTTTTTTTTCTGATTTCCTCTTTGACTTCTTGAGTATTTATATGGATGCCTCTTAATTTCAACAGTTTGGAGATTTTTATTATTTTCTTCCTACTTTTGATTATTTTTAAAAGTTTAATTCTATCATGGCTTGAAAAACAAACTTTGCCTCATTTTCTTTTAAACTACTAAGTCTGTTTTATGACCAAGAATGTCTTTTCTGGCAAATGTTGATTCACATTATAAGAAAAAGCTATTAAATTTTTTAAAAAATTATTTTTTATATTTAAAATTTTATTTTTTTAAAAAAAATCTGTAGTTATTTGTTTGAACACTCCATAAGTGACCATTAGATCCACTTAAGAATTACGTTATTTTGTTACTTTATTTCTTTATAAATTTTGTTTCTGCCTGTTTATTTGTTATTGACAGAGGTGCTGAAGTTTCTAATTACAACTTCTTTTAAAAAAATTTTTAAAGGCTTATTTATTTAATGCTTTTGTGACTGAGTGTATGTATATGTAGCACATATAGGCAGGTCCTGAGGAGTTTAGAAGAGTATATGAAATCCTCTGGAAATGGAGTTTGTGAACCGCCTCATGGGTTCTGGGAACTTAACCTGGGTACTAAAGAGCAGGGAGTTCTAACTACTAAGCCATCTTTCAAACCCTCTTAGTATTTTTTCCACCTTTGTTTCAATTTAGGACTTCGATTTGTTGTTAGGTATGTAACATTTAGGCTATTGTATTTACTTATGATTTCTTTCCCCTTAGTTCTCAGTTACCTACTTTCCATAAAGCAGTATCCCAGTCTTCCCATTTATGTAGGTACAGAGCATTTCCACATGCTCTTATCTTTAGTGCATCCATAATTCACTGTTTCAAAATAAGCTCTTCCTAGATAGTTCACAGTTGAATCTTGTTATTAGCCATTATGTCAATGTCTTTTAATTGGTAGTTTTAGATTGTTTGTGTTTTACATACTTATTTGTATATTTGAATTTACATTTACAATTCTCTTTTTGGATTTTCTTTGCTGTTTTTCCTAGTCTGCTTTTTATTTTCATTCGTATTTTTCTTTGGGTATTTCATTTTCAAATTTAGTTTGGGTTTCCGTGTTTTAATGAAAAGATGAATGGAAGTGGAAATGATGATAAATCACTTTGAGGTTTAGGAGGCTTTTCTCATCTGAAGAACCTCAGTTAGCAGGGAGTAATTAGAATCTTTAGCTGAGCAGTGCTTGTTTGGGAAGTTATTATAGAAGATGGCAATAAAATCTCCCTAAGAGCACCTGCTTTGGAGGATGAGAACCAGAATTAATTAAACCCTTTGGAGCCACCTCAAGTCTTTTGATGTCTGATCAGGTTGTAGCCAATTGAAAGAAAGGAGTGTGAGATAGAACAAGAGTTGTCTGCTGTGACCCACTGGTAGTGTTCAATGTGAAAGAGAATAGTCAATGTGGAGAGTTGTGTTTACCTTCATATATTTGTGCACACCATCAAAGAATGTGGTATTTTGAATGTAATTGCCCCCCATAATCTCATAGGGAGTGGCACTAATAGGAAGTGTGGCTTTGTTGGAGTGGGCATGGCGTGGTTGGAAGAAGCATGTTACTGCGGGGATGGGTTTTGAGGTTTTCTATGTTAAGGATACTTCCCAGTGTATCCATTGACTTCCTGTTACCTGCAAGATGGAGGAGTCTCAATTATTATCCCAGTACCATGTCTATCAGCATGCCACTATGCTCTGTGTCATAATGATAATGGACTGAATCTCTAAGTGAACCATCCCAACTAAATGTTTTTACTTTATGAGAATTTCTCTGGTCATGGTGTCTCTTCACAGCAATAAAAACCCTAAGACAGAAGGTGGAACCAGAGACTGCAGTATTGCTGTGATATGAGGACAATTTTTTATTGTTGTTCAGAGAAATTTGGATTTTGGTTCTTTGAGTTAGAAAGCAGTGGAATGCTTTAAGCACTGCTTAATGGGCCATACTAATAGGAGCATGGAAGACAGTGGTGCTAAGAGTTATTTGAATTCCTGGGGACTCACTCTGTAGGTCTTAGAGGAGAATAATCTGTGGCCTAGAGACTAGTTTTGTGGTATTTTGAAGAAAGTAGCTGCCTTTTGCCCTTTTCCAAAGAGTCTTCCTGAGGCTAAAGTGACGAGTTTTGAATTAATTCCATTTGCAGAAGAAATCTCAAAATAGCATAGTATAGACTTTGTCATGTGGTTATTATTGGTAACTCTAATGAAGATTTATAATGAAAAGAAGCAAGCTGAGCTGAGAAAATTACAAAATGTAAATTTTATGGAGAAAAAGAGCACCGGGAAGTAGAATAGAGCTAAGTCCTGTGTTCAAGTAAATAAATGGAGTAAGAAATTAAATAATGAGACCGGTAACCTCAGGGATGATTCCAGCCATCTAAGTTTCTACCTTGTGAAAAGGAATTAAAGATGATCTTAGAGCAGAGTGGTGGCATATGCCTTTAATCCCAGTACTTGGGAGGTAGAG
The DNA here is from genome assembly GCA_004025045.1 of Sigmodon hispidus. NCBI lineage: Eukaryota > Metazoa > Chordata > Mammalia > Rodentia > Cricetidae > Sigmodon > Sigmodon hispidus. Next base: position 43,846 of record PVIH01015228.1, read on the forward strand.
GCTGGCAGGTCTCTGAGTTTTAGGCCAGCCTGGTCTACAGAACAAGCTTCAGGACAAACAAGCTTAGACAGTAGAGGACACCAGAGAAAACAGAAAGTTGGTAAAGATGTAACTGAATGAAGGGGTTCATATTCCAGCCCCAGCAAGCAGCAGAACTTCTCAGCTTTAGAGTTAAGGATAGAAGAAATAAGTTATGGAATAAAGCCACTGAGGCCAGGCATATATTAAGGGTGTCCCTGAATAGAGGCCTAGAAGAGAGGCCATTACATGAAGCAGTGAAGTTGAAGCCTGGATTGCCTAGAAGAACCCAAGATTCTGGAGATGACAGAGATGTAGGATACCTGCTGAGGAGAGCTATAAGAGGGAGAGGAACCATCCCAAGAGAAAGAAGTGTGTTGAATCAACAGAGCTGAACAGAAGTGGAGATCTGAAGAACGTTTTGACATCTGACATAGAGATGCAGATTTTGGAGTTTGCTCAGCTGGTGTTTGGTCTTGCTTTGCAATGGTATTTCCTTGCTATGCTACTTTCTCTGCATTTTAAAAGATGATACATATCCTGTGCATTTGTATGTTGGAAGTATATGATCTGCTTCTTGATTTTGATTTTTACAGGTAATTATGGTTAAGAGATTGAATGGTTCTCAGAAAAGACTTTAAACCTTGAACTTTAAAATATTGTTGAGACTGTGATAAACTATGGGGATGTTTGAAGTTGGACTAAATGCATTTTGCATTATAATATTGTTATAAGATTATGGGGGCCAGGGAATAGAATGCCATTTTTTGGATATAATTGGCCCCCATAATTTCAAAGGGAGTGGCACTGTTAGGAGATGTGGCTTTGTTGAAGTGTGTATGGTCTTGTTGGAGGAGGTCTGTCACTGTGGGGACAGGCTTTGAGGTTTCTTGTGCTTAGGATACTGCCTAGTATCTCAGTAGAACTTCCTGTTGCCTATAAGATGTAGGACTGTCAGCTATTGCCCCAGCACCACATCTGCCTGCACATTGCCATGCTCCCCACCATGATAATAATAAACTGAATATCTGAAATTGTAAGCCAGCCCTCATTAAATGTTCTACTTTATAAGAGTTGCCATGGTCGTGGTATCTCTTCAAAGCAATAAAACGCCTACCTAAGACAGGGAATATCTGTAAATATCTCAGTGTTTGGACCTACTCTTGATCTTCTGGCCTCCAAAAGGCCCAGGAAGCTCTATTTCTCTGATTCTGTCATATATAGCACATACAGCTTGTCACAGAGTAGAGAATACCTAAGCCTATTAACCTGCCACTATCCTTGGTGGTCATCACACAGTCCAGGCATCTCCAATATGTGGGAGTCTTTTTTGAAACCCAGGCTGTGCTCTTACCAAGGGCCTCTCACAGTGTTGAGCCTCAACTGCTTTTAATGACTATTTTGATCCTGTAACTTCCATGCCACCTCAGACGAGTACCAAGTAGAAGATTCTTATACAATATCAAATTTGGCTGCTGGATTGAGACGTAGAATTGGCCACCCTCTGACCCACCGCTGCTGTGTGCTCGTCCCAAAGACATGCTTTCCAGAACAGTTTTCCTCATGATGCTAATACATTGTTAATCATAGTTGATTCTTCAGTCAAAGCTGACCAGAAACCATAAACACTCCTGTTTGTCTTTGCTGCTCTCTGGAACTTCTTAACTCAGGCCTTCAATGTTTACATCTTACCATTCCTGTTTTCCAAATTCTGTAACTGTTTATTAGTCTCTGAGAATTTAATAGCTTTTACTAGCTTACAGCTTCATAATCTTGCCATACTACTCACCCCATGCACTGCCAACAACAAAACAAAACAAAACAAAACAAAACAAAACATAGTCCTCTCTATCACTGCAAACTCCATGATCCTAGTAACAGTTTCTGTTTCATTTTGGTTTCTCATTCCATGACAAACACTATGACCCTAACTAACTTGTGGAATAAAGGGCTTATTTTTATTGTATAGGTTATAGTTGATAAATGAGGGAAACCAAGGCAGTTATTCAATCAGGAGCAGAGGCAGGAGCTATGGAGTGCGGCTCCTTATTGACTTGTTCTTTTATGTAACCCAAGACTATCTGCCTGCGGTGAACCCTCCAATCAATCATTAATCAATAAAATCACCATAGGCCAACCCAACTGAAGCAATGTCTTTTTTCAGGTGACTCTCGTTTGTGTAAAGTTGATAAAAATCAACACAAAATGTATGTGTAAATACTTCAGAATTTAGATGATGGTTCTTTAGGCTATGTGGGCAAGAGTAGCATGGCTGCTTCCTATGGTGGATAAACTTAGAGGGGTTTTTTTTTTTTGGAATAATCTTTAGGCTGATTTCCAAAGTGTCTGCACTAATTTTCACTTCTTCCAGTATCTATGCCAACATTTGTTGTAATTTGTATTCCTGATGTTGGCCATTCTGATAAGATGGGATAGAATTTTAAAGTATTTTTAATCTTTATTTTCCTAATAATTAAGGATGTTGAACATGTTTGAAGGTGCTTCCTTGTCATCTGTGGCTCTTCTTTTCAGAACTCTGTTTAGTTCCATAAACTATTTCTGATTGGGTTGTTTGTTTCCCTTAAATTCTTTTTTAGTTCTTGTATTTTCAAACTACTAATCCTCTATCTGATGTAAAGTTGGAAAATATTTTTTCTTCAGTTTTATGTGATGCCTCACCACTCAATTAACCTTTTCATTTGCTGCAAAGAAGCTTATGTTTTTATGAAATCCCACTTGGTGATTATTGGTCTTTTTCTCCTTTGATACTGAAGTCAGTTCAGAAAATCATTACATATATCTCCATGTTGAAATGTAGCCATTATTTTTTACTCTAGAAATTTCTATTGAGGTTTCTACTATATTTCTCTCTCTCTCTCTCTCTCTCTCTCTCTCTCTCTCTCTCTTTCTTCTATTTTTTCCAATAGGACCTGATTTTATTTTTACATGTTGAAATGCAGTTTTGGGCACCATTTGTTAAAAATGTTGTCTTTTCACTGGTACATATTTTTTTTTTAAATTTTGTCAAAATTCAGGTAAATATAGTTGGGTAAGCTTATATTTGAATCCTTGATTCTATTCCATCAATTTGAGCTCAGGTGTGGTTATACTACCCACAATATACTTTTTTTAATTTACTTTTTAATTTTTATTTAAATTTTCCAATACCCCCATTGCTCCTCCTCCTCCTGCCTTTTCTCTCAGTCCTCTCCCAGCCTCTCCCTTCCCTCCTTCCCCTTAACTCCGCAAAGAGGGCAAGGAATCTCAACATGAGTCAATTCTGTCTGGCATATCCAGTTGAGGTAGGACCAAGCCCCTCTCCCAAGTATCAAGGCTGAGAAAGGTGTCCCCCACAGGGCATGGGCTCCAAGAAGCCAGGTAATGCACCAGTGCTAGACTATGATCTGAGTTCAAGAGGCTCTACAACTGCCCACAATTTTTGACTGTCATCTATGTCCAGATCAGTTCCATGAAGGTTCATCAGCTGTCATTTCAGAGTCTGCTAGCACTGGACAGCCTACTCCATGGGTCTCTCTCATGCAATTTCTCCTCTCTCTTCAGCTGGAACAGTAGCTCACTCAACCCAGTGTTTAGCTATGAATCTCTGTATTTGCTTCCATCAACTGCTGGATGAAGGTTCTATAAAGACAATTAGGGTGCTCATTCATATGATAATGATAATAGGGAAAGGCCAGTTTGGGCACCCTCTCCAATATTGCTTGGAGTCCTAGCTGGGTTTATCTTGTGAGTTCTTGGGTGTTCCCTAGCACCAGGTTTCTCTCTAATGCCACAATAGTTCTTTTTATCAGGATATCCACTTCTTTGCTCTCCTTGTCTGTTGCTCCCCCTCCCTTAACCATCCCATTACTCATGTTCTCTTCTCACCTCCTCATGTTCTCTCCTCCTGGTATGATCTCAAGTTTTCAGGAGATCTTCTCTATTCTCCTTCTTGGGGTATCAACAGATGTTTCTCTTAACTTCCTCCTTTTACCTAGCTGCTGGGGGGAGGGGGCTCTGAATTGTACCCTGGTTATCCTTTGCTTTCCATCTAAAATCTTTACCAACCCTACATCAGACAAAAGACTGATATATAAAATACATAGAGAATTCAAGAAACTAGAGGCCAAAAAAAACTGAAGAACCCAAATGAAAAATGGGCTACAGAGCTAAATAGAGAATTCTCAACAGAAGAACTCCAAATGGCTGAAAGACAGTTAAAGAACTGCTCAACATCCTTAGCTATCAGAGAAAGGCAAATCAAAATAACTCTGAGATACCGTCTTACACCTATCAGAATGGCTAAGATCAAAACCACAGATGACATTTTATACTGGATGGGATGTGGAGCAAGGGGAACACTCCTCTATTGCTGGTGGGAATGAAAACTTGTACATCCACTTTGGAAATCAGTATGGCAGTTCCTCAGAAAACTGGGACTCAATATACCCAATGATCCTGTAATATCACTATTGGGCATATACCGAAAGGATACACATTTTTACCTCAAAGGCATTAGCTCAACTATGTTCATAGCAGCATTATTTGTAATAGCCAGAACCGTCTACGGCCATACCACCCTGAACGCGCCCGATCTCGTCTGTAATAGCCAGAACCTAGAAACAACCTAGATGCCCCTCAATTGAAGAATGGATTAAAAAACTGAGGTACATTTACATAATGAAGTACTACTTAGTAGGGGAAAAAAAGACATTCTGAACTTTACAGACAAATGGATAGATCTGGAAAGCATCATCCAGAGTGAGGTAACATAGACTCAGAAAGATAGACATGGTATGTACTCACTCATAAATAGATTTTAGATATAAAACAAAAGATAACTAGGCCCACAATATTCTTTTTTTTTCTCGGAATTGCTTTGGCTGTCCTTGACCTTTTCATCTTCCATGTATTTTTTTTAATGTTTGTTTAGTTACTTTGTTTGTTTTATCTGTGCAGAATTTCCCTAGGATTTTGATTGGGATTGCATTGAATGTGTAGATTTACTTTAGAAGGATTGCTATTTTCATATGATTTTGTTAAAATGTGAATCTTGAGGTTAGAGAGATGGCTCAGTGGTTAAGAACAGCAGCTGCTCTTCCAAAGGATCTGAGTTTAATTCTCAGTATCTGCATAGCAGCTCACAACTGTCTGTACTCCAGTTACAAGGGACCTGTCATCCCCCATGGCAAAATACCAATGTACATAAAGTAAATTAAAATTAAAGAAAAAAAACATAGCTAAGCACTGGGGCAAGCTTCCAGTCCAGCTAAAGAGAGGGAAGAAAGATTGTATGAACAAAGGGGTCAAGATCATGATGGAGAAACCCACAGAGACAACAGGACTGAGCTATTGGGAGCTCACTAACTCTGAAATAACAGCTGGGGAATCTACATGGGACTGAACTAAGCCCTCTGAATGTGGGTGATAATTGAATGATGTAGGCAGTTTGTGGGGCCTCTGGCAGTGGGACCAAAATTTATTCCTGGTTCATGAACTGGCTTCTTGTAGCCTATTCCTTGAAGAAGAACACCTTGTTCAGCCTTGATACTTGAAGGAGGGGCTTGGCCTACCTCAGCTGGATATGTCTGACTGCATTGGCTCACTCTGAGAAACCTTATCCTCTCTGAGGAATGGATGGATGGAGGGGATAGGGTGAAGCTGGGAAAGACTGGGAAGAGTGGAGGGAGGGGAAACAGTGGTGGGTATGTTTTAAAAAATTTAAATTAAAAAATGAGAAAAAATAAAATGTGAATCTTGAATTCAGATTTAAAATATTTTAGTGAGAACTTTTATGTCTATATTTATCAGGAGATTTGTCTTTCATTTTCTTTTCTGTAATCTTTGTTTTATTTTTGGTATCAAAATAATACTGGCTTTAAAAAGTTGAAAACAGTGCTTCTTTTTCTATTTTGCATAGTATTGGTCAAGTTTTATTTGAAGGCAATGTTAAAATACTACAGTGAAGTCATCTGACTCGATTTTATTTTTGTTGTTGTTTTGTTAAGAGAATTTTATTACTACTTCTATTCCATTGCTGGTTGTATATCTGTTAAAATTATTTACTTTATGTTGGCTCACTTTTAGTAGGTTGTACACCTAGAAAATCAGTCCTTTTAGATTTTTTAAATTTATTTAAATAGAGGTTATTAAGAGATATGCTCATGATTTTTGGGTTTCATCAATAACTTTTCTAAAAATATTAAAATTTTTATGTATGTGTATTATGTCTGCCTCTGTGAGTATATCCCACATGAATTTAGATGTCTATGAAAGCCAGAAGATGGTGTCAGGTTTCCTGGAATCGGAGTTACAGCTTTTCTGAGTTACCATATCTGATTACTAGGTAGCAAACTTGGGTCTTCTAGAAGAACAAAAAATGATCTTAACTACTGAGCTATCTCACAAAGCTCCATATCTGTTCTTCTGTCTTCCTTTCCTTTTCAATTTTAAGAGTTTGAGTCTTCCTTCACTTCTCATCTATTACTATTATGTTTGTTTTATTCTTATTTTTCTAAGGCTATAATGTGTATCATTAAGTTATTTACTTGAAATCTCTCAATTTTTTTTTTTTTTTTTTTTTTTTTTTTTTTTTTTTTTTTTTTTTTTTTTTTTTTTTTTTTTTTTTTTTTT